>APFE030743911.1:192156-206756 GCA_000404065.3 Pinus taeda
AGTTTGGGAGATATTAAAATAATTAATATTTATAATGGAGTCCCTAAGTCTAAACTTAGGGAAATTAAAATATTAATGTGAATTAATATAAAATTGTGTTAGAATGGTCCAAAAGACATGGATCAAGCCATACCTAATATTAGCCATCGATTAGGGACTTAATCTCAGTCGTTTATATGTCAACAAGAAAAGTATAAGAGGAGGCTTGAGGGTCACATGGAGAATACACCAGAGTGATCAATCATTCTATTCTCTAGAGCGGGGTTTACTAAGAGAGATAGAATGAGTGATCAGTTGCAGTGAGGGGCAGTGAGTACGAGGCAAAGAGGCAAGGAAAATGCTGAGAGACCAACGTAGAAGCATAGAGAGGTAGATGCAGAGCCAAAGGGAGCCACACAAAGCCTGAGAGGTTTTGCAGAGCATTAAGAGGCTGATGCAGAGTCCAGCAGGGCTGACACTGGGCTTCAGATTGTGCTGGAGAGGGAATTCTTGGAGTAGGCTTTCTAAATACCCATTTCGAAAGAGAGGTATTGCTGCCAGATTTTTTATCTCTATCGGGTTAGCCAGTTTGGCACCCAATGTACTCAGAAAAGAGCTGCTTAATAATAAAACCCTCAGATAGTTGCATCGGTTCACCCGCATTGGGTTTTTCTGGGGACATTAGTCCAAAAACAACGGTGTCATTTGTGTGCTTGTTTCTGTTTCCTTGAGTTGATGATCTGTAATGTGTTGAGCATGCACTTGTAATTATTTTCAGTATTTAAATGGTAAATAACTTGTTAATTAACATAACAAGTAGGTAGGAATAAATCAGTAAAGTGCATGGAGGGTTTCTAATTGTTAGACTTAGAAACTTCAACAGAGCAGTGGTGGCATCACTACTGACACATAGGGAGAGTTACTTCTCAGATCCCTCAGGGAGGATTTGGAGGGAAGTTCCATTCATCTGTAGGGATAGTGAAGCAATGGTGGAGGTGATGATACTGATCGGGTGTGGCCTGACACATAGAGAGATAGCTCTAAGCCTTCACATCTAGGGATGTGTGGGAGAATCTAGATTTGAGCAGTGGTCTACAAGTGAGCATGGAGATGCATGGTGGTGTGTTGTAATGTGTTGGACTGTGTTGTGGAGTGGGAGTGCCTCACATCACATTGAGTACATGTAGGGAGTGACAGGCACTGTGACACAGGCGGGAAGCAGGACGGTACGGGATGGCATAGCTATAGCCGAGGGTATCCAATAGTATAGAGGGGTAGGTCACAGTGTATAGTGGCATGCCCAGGTGTATTGGGATGATCAATGGTATGCAGAGGCATATGGTGCTGCACAGTGAGGTCTTCAAGTGTTGCCTCCAGAGACACCCATGGATGGAGATACCGGGCATACCTTTGGGTGTAGCTCACCTAAGATCAAGGGGGATACAAATGAGCGATACTTGATGGTACCTGTGGGGACTCACATGCTTGACCCTCTTCTACACCACTTACAGGAATGGGCGATCTGGTTGATGTCCTTTGACACTCTAGGCACGAACAACAGGGGACGGGGAGCTCACCCAAGATGTTTGGATGACACTTGATGTGATAGAGGGGAGACTTCTTAGCGGGGGCATTGAGTCAGTGCGTGAGTTGATAGCCATAGGTCGAGCGATGAGGTGATCACCGACAGGGATGGCATATCATTCATCACTGATCATAGGGGAGACATGTGTCACTCTTTCCATAGGGCATGTTTGGACCTTCCATGAGCAGAGGATACCGTGTACCGCTGAGACAGTTGTCCAATATGTATTTGGGTTCCCAACATTATATTGGCACATTCTCCAAGGGGAAGGTAGCCAAATCAGTGTCGATGGTTGGTAGGAGCAGGATGGATCCGCATACACTAAGTCAATTGCACATTTCAGATACCCATCTATTGGTCGCATTCAGGGGGTAGCTATTTGGCTCACGTGGTTTCCAGTGGTTATAAGTACTACACAGTGGGAGGCACAAGACAATTTAGCATGCCTCATATTAGTTCATGATGTATGGAACCTATATATGGGTGGTATACAGGGACTAGAGATGAGGGCCAAAGGAATTCCATCAGTTGTCAGGGCTATGCTGCAGTAGGTCTGGCTATGGGATGCAAAGATTCAATTGATCGATAGATCACTCATGACGAGCAGAGTCGTGGAAAAGAGTGATATAGTTCGCTCTTGGGATGACACATGGGGGTTCACAGAGGGTTTCATCATATGGGGTGCTATGGGGTAAAATGCACAGGATGAAAACTACCCTCGAAAGTATTCCCGGGACTTCCGACAGACCGTAAGGTTATCTACAAAAGGTACCTGTTACACACATGCTCATCTATCTAACACATATTGACAGGATATGGAGAAAGGGTCACCTTTGGTTCTTTCTAGATTCACTTGGGGATCTCCATGTGGTAAGAAGAACTCCTCCTAACTGGCTCCAAGATGATTCCTGCACAAAAGAACGAAGCAAACCAATCACAACATATACTTCTGACAATTAATGTAAGAATCTGTAACAAACATGAATAAATGTGTAACTAATCTACTCAACATAACAAGCATCAGCATGAACAAATAAATGCACAATATCGCCGACACTTTGAGTAGTGGAACACAACCGCAGTCCTATATTCAGAAGAGTGAATACAACAACCCTGTTATATCAGCCTTCCTTATCCCTTCTTCCTCTCTCTCTCTCCTTCTTTCAGCTAGCTCCTTCAATAATATAACAATATCACAACAACACCATGTACTATCCTTCTAAATGCTTCGACCCTTGTGCGATGGCCCTCTTGTTGCTGATATAGCAATCAAATTAGGGCTACCCAATGCCACCTATAGTTTATTTGGCTAAAAACCATGAACCTGCCTCTTTTACTAGCTTTTTCCCATTTGCCTCTATTTCTGGAATAGAATTTCTCCAAATATCTTGATTTTTGGAGTTTCCATGCTTTTCTTGCACAAATTTAGGGAAATAATATCTAGATATTTTATGGCAGATTCGTTGGCATAACCACTTAAGCAACACTAAAGTTCACTAACGCTCCCCTTGGTCTAGCAACAAGAGTTAGCAGTTTGACTAACGCTCCTTTATGCTTGTAAACAAGCTTTATAAAGTAGGTTATCAATGTACAGAGAGCATTAGTGTGGATTCTGGGCCTACAACTATGGTCATTCTTTCAGTCATCTTGTCTTTCTCCTCTGAGTTGATTAGGAGGTCAATTTGTCCTATAAAAGATGCCCCCTAAAGTATGAGATCAGAGGCAGAGACGATGGACGAAATACTTTATGAAAATACTGTAGTTTCCCATCAGAATCTTTGTAGAGAGAGAGAGAAGTTTTGGGCGATAAGGAAAACCTGATACAACTAAAGTACATATATATGAACTACTAAAATCATGTCTTGAGTCAGGCATTCCCATGCTTAGTAGCTATGTCAGAGTAACTTTCTACTCAGAGATATAACAATGATGGCTGCCAACATGGCACAAGGCGGATCCAGTGTCATAATAGATTATCTTGAAATGGTTGTCTTCAAAGAACAATATCGTAGCTTGGGAGAGGAAACAAGGCTGAATTATGCAAGCCTCTACCCAAGGTCTTGATTCCTGCTTCACTGAACAGCATAGATCGGTACATGTGATAAAATGAGTTGACGTCGAACATGCATGAAATCATCTGATTACCAGCCAATAATGGAGACTGTTAACAGATGTGAGGAAGGCCACCGATAATGGTGATGGTCTCCAAGATGCACAGTGCAAACTACCGAGTGTGAAATATTTTTTGTCGTCAAACACTCATAGAATCACTTAACCAGGAGCCAATGATGAAAACCCGTGATCAAGCACAAGGTAACCTGCCACTAATGTCTGTAAGCACCAAGGCACTAAATGTGTTTCTGGGTTATCTTCCTAGATAGAGTGTTGAAGTCGATAGGAAGGAACCTGTCGAAAGGTAGGCAATAACGTGTCCTACATCAGTCGACACGAAACCGGACAAAGATGATTTTTTTTTTTTTTTCTGAAGAATCTTTTGAGCTTTTGGGTCTAAACAATGGAGGGAATGATGAAAGGATATGTAGGGTCAGTTGATCGAGGAAACAATAGGGACCCTTCAACAACAGAAGGCACGACAACAGTTTTAACCAGACAACACTAGACTCATGAACACTACAGAGTGTTTAAGATGCGGAGATGCAATGGCATCAAGGTATATATGCTAAAAATTCATAGGTTGGTAGGGTAAGAGGCTATCAAAATGATGGTTTATCTGAGGGAGTGCAATGTTCAAGGGAACTTTTTCTGCCAAACCATGCTTCAGGATACGGTTGTATTTCCACTTTTCCCCATCTGATTTTTAATGAGTCCAGATTGGTAAACTAATCGATCTTTTCATGTTTAGAGAGTCTGAAAAGGATCACAAAAAGAATGAATCTTTGCCCTATCTGATTAGTTTAATGAGTCCATACAGGCAAACTCGTTGATTTTTTCATCTTTTAAGAGTCTGACAAGTATCATAAAAATAATGACTTTATATCTTGTCTGTGTATTTAAAGAGTCTAGATTAGACAACTCGGTTATCTTTTCATCTTTAGAGAGTCTGAAAATATCGTAAAGAGAGACTCCATGGTGGTCCCTTTGTCATAGTTGTTAAACGGGTGCAACAAAAGGCTAATAGTATACCCGTATTGGTTACTTTTCTGTATTTAATCTACTGGACCCAGATAAAGAGAAACCTTTGTCCAATAGATATTGACCTCATTTTGTTACAAGTATGAGGCAACGGATTAAACTCGTTTTTTGTCGTGACACTTTAACAAGCTCAATAACAAAAACTCACGTTTTTCATTTTTTAACGAGCTTGAAAAAAGTACCTGAAAAAATGCTCGGGTTATCTTTATCATGTTTAACGAGAAGCAAGACACAACTCGAGATTTTTTCAATTTAAAGAGCGAGAAAAAAGTGCCTAAAAAGGATGCTCGGTTGGTCTTTTTCAGTTTATGAGTTGGAACAAGATCAAAAAAAGAGGTGCTCAGAGCATCATTTGCATATATTTAATGAGTGCAAATAATGAAAAACTCGGGGATGTTTGTATTGTTTAAAGAGCAATAAAATATCCCAAAAAAGTGCTTTACGGATTGTGGTATGGACATTTAATGTGTCCTACTACAAAAACTCGGAGATGTTTATATTTTTTAAAGAGCGATAAAATGTCTCCAAAAGTGCTCTATTTATCGTTGCATAGATTTAACGAGTGCAAGGACAAAATCTCAGGAATGTTTATATTTTTTAAAGAGAAATAAAATATCCCTAACAGTGCTCTATTTGTCTTTGTAGTAGTTTAACGAGCCCAAAGAAGAAGACTCGAGGTTTTTCAGATTAACGAGCAAGAAAAATACCATAAAAAGAATGCTCGATATTTCTCAATCTCATGCTTGACATTAGAAGGGTCTAGGCCATGCATTTCCTCATAAGACCAAGGAAAACCATCGTGGAAGTCCCTAATGAGTAGGTGAAGCTCACAATTTCCTTAGGATTGTGATTGGCTCCACTTTGTATGTTTTCCACGATGCCTGTCATGACAGAAATATCGGGGAGCAATGTTTGTGAAATATTGCCCCTGTTTCCTTCTGAGTCCAAAAGTTGGATAGTCGTATACGGTGAGGAAATGATTTCATGTGCGTCAGTTGATAGGATTTGAAGAGGCATCATGTACGAATTAGATATCAAAACATGATGGTGTGAATCCTCCCAAGGTCACTCTTCTAACCTCGTGATCTCTCTAATAGCTTTGTCCATCGATAGGACTTGATTGAGTGGATCGACAAAAGGAGTGGTTATGGGAGGGGCACTGGTACCGTTGGCCAAAACCAAAGTTACTGGAGATTCGAATGCAATTTGAATGGCTTCGCGGGCCAATTCAGCTGGTGACAACAACATTTGTTCTCCGTAAGTGTCAATGTCTGAAGGAGCCAGTAGGATCCATGGATCAGTTTGTTCATGAGGAATAGATGAAAGCATATTGACCATCTGTGGAACCTTGGGAAACTAGAGAGGGAAACAACCCATGACAGAAGAAGCCTTCAATAGACCAGTACCGATACTGACGTAAGAGTCAGTTCCACCTCCTACTAGTGGTACAGAGCCACTTGGTAATGGGGAATAATTAGGGGTGCAGAAAGACAATTGATCCACGGTAATGATATTTCCATCCAATGGAAATTGGATGATACGAAAGATATTGGATACTATGGTCATCATGGCATATGTCCAACTGCGACCCAGCAACATATTATAGTCGAGTTTCTCATTCACAACTTCTACGTCCACCGTTACTATTTTCCCAGCCAAAGTGATGGGGAAACTGGCTAAGTATCCTTTTGGGACAAAGGTGTGACCGTCGAAAGCTTTAAGGGAGTTTGACAGCGGAGATAGGGATGGGGAACCCAGGGCGAGCCAACATGAAGCCGACATGACGCAGGTTGAAGCACCTTCGTTGATGACAGTTATGTGTATACCTTTACCTTTCGAAGTGATATGCACCTGAAATGCAAGCTGGTGGGAAAGGGGAGGTTTACACTTGTCCATGTCGAAAATAGCAATTGTGGAATCCGTAGGGTCAATACCCCTGATAGCTGAAAGTAAAGCTTTCCTTTGGCTGGGGCATGTTTGTAAGACTTCGAGCACCGACATAGCCCCGGTGCTTGTGCCAAATCCTCTACAATGTTGTAGTGTTGGGAGGCACATGCAGATGTGTTGTGCATTTTGTGTCAAAGTGCCCCCTTGGGGGGTCGAATTACAAAGTCCTCAACTGGCCTTTCGATTCACAAATCGTTGGGCGGCGATGGGTTTTGACCTATGGATGGTTCTACTTTCGGAGCGATAGGAGCTTCATAAGATTTGGCTCTTGTGGTGAGATCTATCATTCCAAGTGTGTAAACGGCAGAACTCCCTTCACCAGCTGAAGGATGTTGCAAACCGTCGCTACCTCCTGACGTGGGTTGCAGTTGGTCGGCAATAAGATTTGTTGATGTTGATTAGGAAAATGATTTCTAAGGATAGCAGGTGCCTTACCAGAATCGTTCTTGGCAAGGGAATCCTTGCATTCTTGAAGACGCGGACAATGCCAGGTTACGTGTTCTTCAAGACAGAGTTTGCATGAATAGTTGGTGCCATTCTCCTTTTTCCGCATCAGTAGGCGTAGTGGCCTTCTATTTCGGGTTGGGCTGATTAGATGACTACTCCTCAGAAGGAGTGGTCTTGTTCTATTTCTTCTTGTTCTTGCTACTAGATTTCTGTGTAGATTGCATAGAGTTAAGTGTAGTAGCAAGAAGAGTAGTCGTTTTGGTAGAGGGTTCCACTACCAACTTGGAAACGGACCCACTGAGCTGTTTTATAGTGCTCGTGGAGGTTGCGCTGACGATCCCATCGGCATGTGCTCTAGGGTGCTGAGTGGTGGGAGGATTGGGGTTACCAGGAGCATAGGGGATAATGTCGTAGAGAGTGCCAAACTGTGAATAGATCAAATCTAAATGATGGGCATGATGTATGGATTGGTCCTCTGTGACTGCACCACCTAGAGCAACGTCTCTAGCGATTTGAGGGAGTAGCGACTTACAGAACCAGTCTGTTAAGAGAAAATCAGGGATGGGAGCTTTGACTAACATCTGCCTATGTGTCCATTCATGGATATGATTGGAGATGTGGGTGGAAGTACCCTAACAAAATGAATAAGGAGCTCTGTCCCTATCTCATAACAGATAGGTAACTGAAAGTGCTTTAGGAACTCCATCGCTAAAGCGTCAAAGGTATTCACTGATGCATTTGGTAACTCAATATACCACTTTGTAGCATTGCCAGTGAGGGTGCAGGGAAAAAGACGTAACTGGACACTATCATCCACCATAGAGTTAGAAACACACCATAGATGGTAGGTGGTGACATGAGTGCCCAGATCCTCCCCTTGTTTTCCATCGAACTTAGGAATGTCCGTCGGTATTTTATGCGGGATCAGCGGCCATTGTAAGTTGTGGTAGATGGGGTCATTTTTCAACTTGTATAAGTTGGGGATATCCAATGTTGCCAAAAAAGGAAAATTGTTTGGTGCTCCCGACTCGCACCATGGTGCTGATAGGTGACCTGAGGAGCTCTGTGCTCCTCCCATCATTTGGTTCCCCATAGTGTACATGGGTTGCGTGGTGTAACAGTTGCTTTGCGGTACGGTGTTGTAGATGGGATTGCCATGGGGATTTTGATACTGGGGTATGAAGTTGCACCAAGTATAAGCGGTGCCCCCTTGATTCATCTGAGCTTGTGAGTAGGGTGCCCCAATGGTTTGGGTGGGAATCCCTTGTGGATTCCCAACCGACACAGAACTAACTATATGGCTTTGATTGATAGAGGGTACACTCATGTCAATCAGCGACTTTCCATGCATGCTTGAGAACAACAGGGGAACTGTGACATTCCCCGCCGCCATGTGCATATTGGGAACCGCCCCAGATGTTTGAATTTGGTGGTTATAACTATACATTGGCGATCAACCTTGGTGTTGGTAAACTGGAACCGCACCCATAGTGCCACATTGAGTGTTATATGGAGCACTATATGTGGCACTAGTCGAAGGTATGCTTTGGCACACCATAGGAGTGGAACTTGGCATCTGCTGGGTTCCACTGATAGAGGGTGTTATGTGAGTTGCAGTACCTAGGACAAATGAGATTGCAGGGTTCCACATTACCTGTGCTGCAATGACCATCGACTGGGGAGGTGGTAGACGACCAACAGTGTCTCTATAATTCCACGACCCTTGTGGTGCTGACTGGATAGATGGGAAAGTTCCACCTACTGAAGAAGAAAGTATTTTACTGCGGGAGTAACTACTGGGTCCGATAGATTTGTAAGAGTGTTAAAATGAGGAAGAAATCCTTCCATAAAGAAATCCTCTCGCAAATCAGAATCATCGGTCATCCAGAATGATCCCGTGTGCGATTTAGGAGACTAATCCCTCGAATATGAGGAACCTGAGTTAGTGGATCTCGACAGATCCTCCACAGTGAGTGGAGGAAGTCCTAGTAACTGTCTGGATTGACGGTGAGGGACAGATGTAGCCATAATGACTGGTAAATTTTATCAGATAAATTTTAAGGTGATATTCTTTAAGTCTCAAAAACGATAGCACTTAGGTACCTAAAAACAGAAATACACTAAAAATGACAATCAACAAACAAAGTGAAATTACCTTGTTTGATAAACACCGATTACTGGAGATGAAACCCAGTCTCTCGATGAGTAACAGAGAAGGATGGTCAAATGTATGGTTATGGTTACTTTTGAGCTTTGCCCAAACGTCAAATTGAGGGGCCAAGTACTCTCGTGAAGATGAGCACCCTCCCAAAAAATGAAGACAAAGTAGGTCTGTCCATTTGAGGTACCAGGATAGCCCATCCCAGTTACCTTAGGTAAGTACCTAGAAGTATTGGCCACTAGAGATACCTCAAATCATATACATTACCAGGGGGGACATAGTCGTAGACAACACCTTGTGTGGGTAGGATACCTAAGTCCCCCACTCAGTTCTGAAATCCCCGAAGGGACCCCCGTTACACAAAATGCCCAAAGGAGTTGTAAAAGAAGGCGGGCTACCTTCGATTACAATCTGATGTTGTCTCGTATTCCGCTCCAGTGTGAGTGGAGTGGTCCTGGTAATATGAGTGCAAAAGGATTTTTCACTCTTTAATGGCACTAGTTTGATTTTCAACCTTGGGTAGTTGACTCACTCTCTTATCCCAAGGTCCTAATCTATCTAATGTTGGTTTGCTCTAAAAAGAGTATCTAATTGATTTTAGTGTACTTTCTTATTTGTCTTCGGAGGGGGTGTTGACGTATGAATATGATGAGACTCTCGACTCGATAAACCGTGCAGAACAATGCTTTGAAAAAAAAATCAATTTCTTATGCAAACAAGTCTTATTCTACACGTATTATTTCACATATTCATGTATTCGCCAATGCATCTAAAGTCATTCAACACTTTGCATAACCAAAAGTTCCTTTTCTCAATATTCCCTAACAACTATTGAACCAAAACAAAGTAGCCTACAACTATTTCGACATAAGGAGATATACAGTTTATCAGCTTTTCTTTCAACAAAAAATTCTTTTATGAGAGAAAAACTAAAGCGTTTTCTTAAAAAATAAATTTTAAGACACCAAATTTGTTAGCATGATACTGTTGCAGATCCTAATTTAGCCCTTGGGACAAGTTCCCCCCCCCCTTTTGGTCCATAAGATCTCTTGAAAAACATGGAAATGGGTCACTAATTCTCTGTCTATGTGTAAACAGAGCTTTAGTTTGGCCATTAACGCTCCTTGTGCATAGTCAAAGAGCTTTATAAAGCTCTGTTTAGACCAGAAACCTGCGTTAGTGAGGGAAAGAGCTCAAAAAGTGGGCTTTTGGGATCAGTTTCTGAAGAGAAAGCAACTTTGCAGGATGCAACAAGCTAGATGGTGGATCAAAGAAGGATATGAAGGAGTAGGAAGCTCATAGAAGAGAGAAGAGATGTGAGAGGAGTTCGGATAACTGGGAACTAAATGTATAGCCCCTAGCAAAGTCGCCAATTCTGCTATGGGGTAAAATGCACAGGATGAAAACTACCCTCGAAAGTCTTCTCAGGACTTCCAACAGACCGTAAGGTTATCTACAAAAGGTACCTGTTACACACATGCTCATCTATCTAACATATATTGACAGGATATGGAGAAAGGATCACCTTTGGTTCTTTCTAGATTCGCTTGGGGATCTCTATACGGTAAGAAGAACTCCTCCTGACTGGCTCCAAGATGATTCCTGCACAAAAGAACAAAGCAAACCCAATCACAGCATATACTTCTGACAATTAATGTAAGAATCCATAACAGACATGTATAAATGTGTAACTAATCTACTCAACATAACAAGCATTAGAATGAAAAAATAAATGCACAATATCACCGACACTTTGAGTAGTGGAACACAACCACAATCCTATATTCAGAAGAGTGATTACAACAACCCTATTGTATCAACCTTCCTTATCCCTTATTCCTCTCTCTCTCTCCTTCTTTTAGCTAGCTCCTTCAAGAATATGACAATATCACAACAACACCATGTACTATCCTTCTAAATGCTCTGACCCTTGTGCAATGGCCCTCTCGTTGCTTATATAGCAATCAAATTAGGGTTGCCCAACTCCACCTATGGTTCATTTGGGTAAAAACCATGAACCTGCCTCTTTTACCAGCTTTTTCCCATTTGCCTCTGTTTCCGAAATAGAATTTCTCCAAATATCTTGATTTTTGGAGTTTCCTTGCTTTTCTTGCACAAATTTAGGGAAATAATATCTAGATATTTTATGGCAGATTCGTTGGCATAACCACTTGATCATCACTAAAGTTCACTAACGCTCCCCCTGGTCTAACAACAAGAGTTAGCAGGTTGACTAACCCTCCTTTATGCTTGTAAACAAGCATTATAAAGCAAGTTATCAATGTTTTTAGAGCGTTAGTGTGGATTCTGGGCCTACAACTGTGGTCATTCTTTCAGTCATCTTGTCTTTCTCCTTTGAGTTGATTACAAGGTCAATTTGTCCTATAACATGAGGAGGCAGACATTCTCTATTATTGCACAGGTTTGGAGGTAGATTTGAATGGGTAGGCCTTGGCGCCATGAAGATTCCTAGGCAGGATGTGTCTCGCCTCTTTCAATATTCCACCATCGAGTTCCATGAGAGGAGGATATTATCTGTGCACGATGGAGAGTATGACATAGTCAGAGTAGCGTAGCATCAGCATGGTGGCACCAATCTGGGACTAGAAGGGAACTAAGGCATCAAAAATCTTCAGAGCTCAATAACCTTTAGGGATGCACCGGCTACTACAAGGGGAGATCATACAGATCTTCCATTGGGCTTTAGCGAGTCACTGATGGAGGAGACGAATTCTGGTACTTTCACCAGGCATGAGAGGGAGTGGAGCAAGGGGAGCTTCATGTTGGACAAGATGGCCTGGGATCTTGGTATTGAAGGATTCTTTCATATCAAGACAATGTTGAGGTCAGGGATGATTCAGTGGGATATCTGGGACCTTAGCACATGTTGTAGTGACAGTGGGGAGCAGTCAGAGGGGATGCTCATTCAAGCATTGCTTGAGGACAAGCGATTTTTGGTGCATTGGAGGAGCATGCCAAATGAGGATGCTACTCTGGAGGGTGAGCACATACTTAAGCATCCAGCACTGAAGTTACTTGGGGACAGGAAACATTAGGGAGGGGAGGACTGTCATGCCCCTTCCTAAATTAATTTGGAACAAGACTAATTAGTGCATTTTGGGGCCAATTTTGGAGATAGTGGGGCCTATTCAATTTTTATTAGGAGATTAGACTTGGGAGAAGTTATTTTGTTGTAGGTAAATTACACATGGGGGCCACCCACACTAGGGAAATAGACACTCCCCAGTTTGGTTTACATGAAGGTGGTTAAGTTTTTCATGTGGGTGGTTAAGTGAGGGCCCACGATGGAGGTAAAAGTGGAGGGAAAATTTCCCCATGAAATCTATATAAGGAAGGTAGCTCTCCTCATTTCATTCATCTTATTGGAGTTTATCAATTTATCTTTGGTTGCTCGAGCTTCTTAGCCTAGTCATTGTTGTTTAGCACGATTTCTTCATGTGAAGAGCTCACCCTTTCTTTGGGGGAATTCGAGTGCCACGCTAAGAAGGTTTTCTTCATTTCTTCATTTCTTGAGGATCACATTGTGATTCCCAATAGTATGATTCCCTTCCAGGTTGTGCGTATTACTGGGAGACACAGTGGAGAGGAGGCCAAGTTCATTGGTGGTGCTTAGCAGTGGATATTTGACATGAGATTTTACAGAGAGGAGGCTAGGGAGGATTTTCAACATCCAGGAGAGTTTGGGAGTTGATTGAGCTTCCGGTCTTAGTAGTGTGACATTCGCATCACCTAGGATAGCATAGAGGCAGTGTGTGGGAGCTCATTTGGTGGGTAGAGTATCAGTCCTTTAGGTTAATCTTTTTCATGGATGTTATAAGATATATTGTGTGGTGTTTTCTTTCATTTCAGAGCTTCCGGGAGAACTTTGTTGTCATTCGTTGCAAGCCATATTTATGGAGTTGTTTGCAGGGCGTGGGCCATAAAAGAGGTCGAATTTGGGAGGTCAAAATCTAGGAAAACCATTTCTGGGTTTTTTATGGGTTTTGACAAGGATCCCAAACATAAAGTTTCATCATTTTTTGAGCATCGAAAGTGGGGTTTTCAGTCGTATATTTGCAACGGACAATGTAGAATTGTTGGGGATTGAATGGCGGTTGATTTTGGGAAGTCCATATCAGGTCAAACCATTTCTTGGTTTTTGTGGGTTTTGGCCAATCATTTTTTGGCTGAAATTTCATCATTTTCTGAGCAGCGGAGGAGGAGTTTCTTGCATTCCCTTTCCAGGAAGAAGTGAATTTTTTTGGGTAGCGAAGAGCATTAGAGGAGCAAGCATTTCCAACATTTGAAATCATTGCATTATCACCTAGGTTCTGTCATGCTTTCCATTGAGGTAAGCTCAGGTGCATTCCTCCATACTATTGTACTTTCTCCATTGATTAATAAAATGGCTTAGTTGGTTCTTAATTCCAGAGTTTTTATGAGCATTTGCTGATTGTTTAAAATTTTTGTGCTATAAATTGGTTTTGCTCTACATATCACTATTTATTTAAGTTTGGAACATTACAATGGTATCAGAGCATGATCTTGGCCCAGCTATGGGAAAATAGCTAGAAGATCTTGGAATCTTTGGGTATGAGTGCATAGTGATACATGAAACCAGAGACAAACCCATGGTTCAAGGGAAATCCAGTATGCAGAAATTTTGGGGTAGAATTCATTGGGACAATGAGCGGTTGGCCCAGTTGAGGAGGGTGAAAGACAAAACCCATCCTCACCCTTACAATAGAGATGTTAGAGTTTAGCAGGCCATTGGGTTGCAACCTGTTAACACCCAGGTTGTTCCCTATGACTCCCAAGGGAATACGGCCGGGGTAACCACTAACCAATCTTTGAATTACAGCTTCTAGCCCAACTGTAATAAGAGAGGGCTCTCTCTTTAAGGTTTGTCTCTGTTCTGTGGAGATTCTAGGCTAGTTATGAAGTAAGGGTTGTGGTTTATGTTTGGTTGGAAGGATGTCTTTCTGTACTTAAAGTGGAGATCTGCAGATAATGTTAGTCCATTGGGAAATGGAGTTTGTGGCTATTGGTTTCTTGAAATCTTGAGTTCGAGCAGCTAGAGTTACAGGGCCATTTAAATATTTCATGAAACAAACTTGAAAGTATGATGGTGGAATGTGAACAACCAGTGAAAAAAAATTAAGAATTTTCCACTAAGATGAGGTGTGAGAAAGAGATATATTCCTCAGGAGCAAAACTTGAATTCCTGGAACAATAATCACTGTGAAAGATATAGTGTGAAAGGGTAGCAATTAAGAATTACACCTTCATTACTATAACTGAAGAAAAACATTCAAAATAGCTTAGATT
>APFE030743914.1:22140-77769 GCA_000404065.3 Pinus taeda
TATTTAATAATATTCTTAATTACAACGATTTTGCCCTTTAAACTAAATAACACTCACACTCTATATGAATAGATAAAAACATATTATTGTGATGATTTAGTCTCAACATTCCGCTCTTCGTATTTTCACTACGATTCATACGATATACTTAAATTGATATAGTAAAATTTATATGTGAAAGTTTAAAAATCATACCTATTCTAATCAATACAAGTAAATTGTTCAAATTTTCACTACTGTTCATACCATATATATAAATCGATATAAGTAAATTTTTAATTTGAAAGTTTTAAAATTCATACATATTCTAATCGATACAATGTAAATTTTCAAATAGGAGGTTTTAAAAATTAAATGGATATCATATACATATTCTAAAATTATGGATATATAACTGCTCAATTAAAAAACAAATAAACGGTTATCAAATTTAATCAGAGTTAGTTAGTTAGTATCTACTAATTTCAACGTTAGTGTGATTAAAATCTCAAATTGAACGAGATATATAATAGGAGACCATATAAGGGACCAGACGAAAGGATTTAATGCAAGCCAGCAAATGACTGTCTCACACTTTGTTTGTTGATTAGTTGGCGTTGGTTGGAATAAGCTGTTTGTATGTGACTGGTTCATCCAGGGTTACTTTAAAAACTTGCAGTTATGACTTTTGCATTTGTTACAACATTTTTTTTAGCTATAAATAATGTAGAAATGTAAATCATTTTTTTAGCCATAAATAATGTAGAAATGTAAATATTCATAAACTAGAGGAGTGAATACGGATTTAGAGGTATGATGAGGAGTTGTAAATTTAAATTATTGTATTTATTTTATTACCTATTTTTCTAATGAATAAATGACTTTTTTGGTGTAAGCATTGAAGAAAAGTATGGGTTATTCGCATTAAAACACTCAAAAACCCATACAACTATTGACTGAACATATGTTGTGGAAGTCAACATGCAATGGGAAATGAGAGAAAGTGTTGGTGGTGGTATGTGGACTAGTATGCTTAGAGACACATCAAGCACAATTGTGCAAGGCACACGGGAGAGCTCACAGAGTGTAGACAATTCTTGGAAACAAGGACTTACAACGTGATATCGGCGCAAGGGAACTCGTTGGAGAAGGGACATGATAGTCTAGTGTTTACACAGGGTTTGAAAGCATGTTGAGGAGTGTGGTGTAAAGATAAGCTTGTTATGTTGAGAAGGTGGAGTCACAATGGACTCTGGACTCTTGCTTAGTAGTGTTGAAAATGGCAACAAGAAATGCTAAAAATAGAAGTGCTAAAAATAACACTGCTAAAAATAGCAGTCTGAGTACCAACGCTGGATGGGGCAACATGGAATGAAAAATGGAAGTGCTAAAAATATCATTCTATTTTTAGCAGTTCAGGGTGGATTCCTATTTTAGTGAGTTCCTAGACTAAAAATAGGAAGTAAAATTCGAATTTGATATTAACAGCGGTTTGACAATTAATTAATTATTCATTTTGAGTTAATTAGTTAAGGAAAATTAAACTTGAAGTCTATGTGAGGACATGCAACAATTTATCTAGTAATTGAAGAATTTATCCATCAGTTAAAGAGGTAAGGACGAGTTCTAATTTGAGTAGTAATTAGTTGGCTCAGTTAATTGAGTCAAGTCCAGTTATATTTGATTTAAATAGTTTGTTTAATTAATGTGAGTTCAGTTAGTTAATGCTTGCATGCATGTAACTGTTGCACTTCAGATAACTAAATATTCTCTCATAAATAACTCATGCATGTCAGTTTAGAGAAAGGCCCAGTTGAGATCAGAGGAGGGACAATGTACTATCAGTTGGATGGATTTTTCCTATAAAGGAAAATAATCCAAGTAGAAGGATTAAGGTTCCTTGAGAATTGTGCAGTTTTACAGGGTGTGAGATCAGCGTTACACTTGGTAATAGGAAGATCACCCAAGAAAAACTGCGTAAGGAAATAGGAGGCTTGGACGACAGAGGAGAAGGCTTAGGAGAAGTCTTGATTGCCTATGAGCATCTAGGGGGATTGCACTAACAGCTGGCTCGTTGTGAGAGCTAAGGATTTGTGTAATCCTGATGTATTTCCACCTTCATCTGTGAGGATTGCACTAAGAGCTGGCTAGTTGTGTGTGAGCTAAGGCTTTGTATAAACCCTATGTATGATAATACAAAGAGTGGGGTTTTAGGCTGAGGCTCTCCCTAGGTTATATCTTCTGTATTATGTGTGATTGATTCCTTCTTATCAGTTATATGTGTTCTTATTGATGTTGCTCATGTTCGATTAAGCTTTCGCTAAATTGGTTGCACAAATAGATCAAGTATTTTGCTTTAGTCTATTACATTATCAAGTGATCTACAGTGGGAGTTTCTATATGGTATCAGAGCTAGCTGATTTGTAGAAAAATTCTACATGGTATTAGAGCAAAGGTGATCAAAGGAGAGAACAGTATACTGAGAGGAGATTTCAAAGTTTTGAGTTTTGGGTTGAGTTTGCAGAGTAGATCTACAAAATTTATAGAAAAAAATAGCAGATTTGGATTTCTTGCGGAAAAATACCAACAAAAAAAAAATTCGGTTGAATCGGAGTTTGAATGAGGGAGATATCACTGATTTAAATTAGCATTTTTTCTAGAAAATTTCGTGATGGCGGGAAATATGAAACGGATTAGTGTGCTAGACAAGAACCTATATGCACTTGAAGTACAAGATACATGAAAATCCTTGATGAGAAAGACAAATGTTAAATACTTGGTGGTTGAGAGGGAGAGTAAATTACCTCTCAACATGTAGCGCTAGAAGAAGTCTCAGACAATTGTGAAGGAGCCACAATTGGTGAAGCAGCTTCAGGATGTTGTGGAGCAGCCACAACTAGAGAAGCTGAGAGGATATTGAGTAGAGACATCTACTCATGCAGAGACCTCTAGTAGGGGGAAACTTCAAGCCAGGTGGGCAGAGGGATCACATGCAGCCATACCTCCAAGTAGGAGGTGGGGCGACGTGGAGTGATCGTCCCAAGGAGGAGGGACAGGATCCTTGAGGTACCCAACCTCTTTGATTCGACTTTGCTACAGGATCCCCGATGAGGAGTAACAGGACTGACTGATTGGGTAGAGACATATGTGGATGGAGTGGCAGAGAAAGCTACAATGCAAGAATCCCAAAACAGCACAGACCTAGCAAGTTGCAGTAATGCGAGAGGCACAATTGTGTTGCACTAGTGCAGGATGGCACAGAGAGGTGTGCAACAGTGCGAGATGCATGGAGATATTGCAGTAGTGCAGAGGTCAGAGAGAGAGCACTTGTCAACAACAGGTAAAACTTTAGCATCATAGTATGTTTCTAGCCCAACAAAGAAGTTAGTTAGGAGTTTTTTTGTTCCGAGATTTGCTGGAGCAATCACAATTGGTAGAAGTGTTACATGCAGAACATTCCAAAGGTATAGGATCGGGTTCGAGAGGAAGCCTTTCTTGTTGGGAGGGAGTGTTGAAAATGATAACAAGAAATGCTAAAAATAGAAGTGCTAAAAATAGCACTGCTAAAAATAACAGTTTGGGTACTAGTGCTGGATTGGGCAACAAAGAATGAAAAATGAAAGTGCTAAAAATAACATTCTATTTTTAATAGTTCAGGATGGATTCCTATTTTAGTTAGTCCCTAGACTAAAAATAGGAAGTAAAATTTGAATTTGATATTAACAATAGTTTGAAAATTAATTAATTAATTCATCTTGAGTTAATTAGTTAAGGAAAATCACACTCGAAGTCTATGTGAGGACATGCAACAATTTATCTATTAATTGAGGAATTTATCCATCAGTTAAAGAGATAAGGATGAGTTCGAATTTGAGTAGTAATTATTTGGCTCAGTTAACTAAGTCAAGTCCAGTTATATTTGATTTAAATAGTTTGTTTAAATTAATGTGAGTTCAATTAGTTAATGCTTTCATGCATGTAACTGCTACACTTCAGATAAATGAATATTCTCTCATAAATAACTCATGCATGTCAGTTTAGGGAAAGACCCAATTGACATCAGAGGAGGAAAATGTACTATCAGTTGGATGGATTTTTCCTATAAAGGAAAATCATCCAAGCAGAAGGATTAAGGTTCATTGCGGATTGTGCAGTTTTACAGGGTGTGAGATCAGTGTTACACTTGGTAATAGGAGGACCACCCAGGAAAAACTGCGCAAGGAAATAGGAGGCTTGGAGGGCGGAGGAGAAGGCTTAGGAGAAGTCTTGATTGCTTGTGAGCATCCACGAGGATTGCACTGAGAGCTGGCTAGCTATGAGAGCTAAGGATTTGTGTAATCCTGATGTATTTCCACCTTCATCTGTGAGGATTACACTGAGAGCTGGCCAACTGTGTTTTAGGCTGAGGCTTTCCCCATGTTATATCTTCTGTATTATGTGTGATTGATTCCTTCTTATCAATTATTTGTGTTCTTATTGATGTTGCTCATGTTCGATTAAGCTTTCGCTAAATTGGTTGTAGAAGTAGATCAAGTATTTTGCTTTAGTCTATTGCATTATCAGGCGATCTACAGTGGGAATTTCTACATGGTATCAGAGTTCGCTGATTTGTAGAAAAATTCTACAAGTAGGTGGAGACGTTGTGTACTTTGGGACTTGTGTTTTTTTCACACTTGGAGACCCTTAGTGTGGACTCTACATTCCTATGAACTAAAAGGTGGAGTCATAATGTGCTTTGGATTTCTGTGGGTGAGCAAGTGGAGGCACTATGGGCTTTGAATTCCTGTAGTATGAATCGGGTGGATACACTATGGGCTCTGGATTCTTATAGTGTTTGATTGGTGGAGACACTATGTGTTTTGGACTCTTACAGGGTCTTGCAGGTGGAACATTGTGTGCTTTGGATACCTGAACTATTTAGTGGGTGGAGAAACTGTGTGCTATTGGCTCCTGGTTTCTAAGTGGAGACATTATGTGCTCTAGAATCCCATGTGATTTGATTAACTAGACTGGTGTGAATATCCCTTGAGCATTTAACTCCACATACTCTGAATCCAACTTAGGGGTGGTCAATTGCAAGAAAGATTGCAATGTAGCTGGCCTATGGTTGGGTGGAGAGTGGGAGTCCCTCCCTCAATTTTCAATAATTTAAGTTAATCAAATAAATGTATTCACTTGTATACCTGTTTCTCTATGAATGGTGAATGCTAATGCTATGCATTATGACAATGAATGTATCAACATTGTGAATGGGGGAATGCAATATCCCCACTTGTTTATAATGAATATTGATATGAGTGTCTTCATGGTTGAAGGACTTGTAGATCCTTTGTTGATGATATTGTTAAAATGCAGGGTTATTTATATGCTTATGTCTGACTGTTGACATGCTTAACTGATCGTCACTATGTGCGAACTTCATGGTTTGATATTCTATGTACATCATGGATCTCTTTGCTTATAGACTTTTACTTATCCTTCATGGTAAAAGACTGTGAATATAATGCATGATGTATCAATAGATCTGGTATTCTGTGTGGAATCCATTATGTAGTTTACTTTGGTGCTATTGTATGGGAATTTATGGAGTATTGCTAGCTATGGTTTGGTTGGTTTTAGTGTCTATTGGTAGGCATGACCATAGATTCATCATTTGTGTTATGGTTTAGTATGTGTCTACAATGATGAATTTAAGGCTTGAAGAAATGTAGGGGGGTTTAGACATCTGGGCCATTTGTGTTTGTGCACTTTCATGGAAGAGTTGGATTTGGATTAGTTCAGATAACAAGAGCGGAGATTAAGTAAAAATGGTTAAATATGGGGCCCATTTGGGTGTTTAAAGATGGAAGCCAAATTTATCACAAGCTAGATTTTGTACAAAATGCAGAGGGGGTTCTATTGGGCGTCTGTTTGGCATGAGGTCAGATGCATGGTTAAGTGGTGGATTCGTCTAGCTCTAGAAGTGGGCTAGGTTTGGATGTGCATGAGGAAACATGGAAATCCGGGGGTCCGAGAGGTTTTCTAAGGTGCAAAAGTGGCATGCACTTAGATATCCCCTATAGCCGAATACAAAGGGAATTGCAATTTATGCAAAGCAAATCGAGCCAGTGGGACCCGTGAGTTGGAATGACATGGAAAGTGCCGTGAATGTGTTGTTGATACCACATGGGATCTGTGTAGGTGTCATGAATGATGTGGTAGGACCACTTGGGGATACACATGGGTGCCACATGGTAGCTCTTGCTGATGTGGCTAGATTGATTTGGTTAATCTTTGAAAGGGCACAATTTTCAATCTAAGAGTTGGATTAAGGTAAAATTTATATCGCCAGAAAGCTCTCGATTAATTGGATGTGATGACGTTGTTCAAAGTTGATTCCACAAAATTCGATGGAGAAGAAATTTGATAACCCCATTTCGATAATGAGACCATGGAGGTCAGGTTAGTTATAAATAAAACCTCCCATCAGCCTGAGAAGAGCGAGGGCGTGGGAGAGAGTGTTATAGGGTGGTATTAGAGTGTCCAGGTTCAACAATCAGACCAAATGGGCTTGGAAGGATAAGTTAAAGTTCTGTTGTAAGGTGTAACGTCAGAGTGGAGGATCTATATTGTACCTTTGGAGATAAGATTTGGAATTCTGATACGGAATATCAGAGCGCCCAGGTTCAACACTCATACTGAATGGGCCTAGGAGAACAAATTTGATCTCTGTTACAGTGTGGAATACCACACTTTGTGTTATTTAAAGGATGAATGTTTCTTGTATGCCTATATGTGTTGATAGTAGGATTTGAAATGATAGATGATTGGTAAGATAGATTACTGATCTGTTATTTTGTTTTCTAATTGACATACTGAATTAAGATTTGGTGTTATAGATAACCTCACATCAGCATTCTTATTGTAGATAAGCCAAGATGATGGGTAAATATATTATTTATATTTTGGTTGAATAACAATTATGTGTGTGTAACATCACATAAGAAGACACCATGATCCAGGTAGCTCCAGAAACACTCAAGAATCAAAGAGGGCTTAGGAAAGGCTTAACATTAAAAGTCCTTGGATTACAACAAAACTAGGGTCATATCAAAGAGCTCATCACAAGATTTACAATGACGCAAATGACACCTCAATTTGACATCGTATGTGAAATTTATGACCAGTCAAAGTTTTGGTCAACTAGGCCCATTGGCTAAAGTTAGTAGAGCACTAACTAAATTTGGAGCCCGCTAAATTTGATGGAGCCACTAACTTTGGCGGAAACTAATGAGGCAACAATTTGACACTTTGAAGCGATGGATTCTGGAGGTCAGAATTGGCGAAATTGTCACCTACTTAAAAAAACCAGTAACCCCAAAAATCTAGTAGAAAAGTTTCAACCAAATTGTTATATTAAAACAAAAAAAATTATTAAAAAAAGGGGTGCTACCCCACCCAACCATATATATTGTATATAAAACAATATGGGGGTGGGCCACCAATGGTGGACCCGCCACCCAACACAATATGGCGCCCTATATTAAAACAACGTTGGCGGGTATCAAACTCACGTAGGCTGCCAACCGACCTACCTAGCAATGACCCTCCCATACTAAACCATAAAAAAATACCAATTAAAAGATAACCAATGGCCAAGTTAAGGGACTTGTGGATTTTGAAACTAGGATACCCCACCCAAACTTAGACCATTGCGAATGGCCCAATCGGCTAACTTTGTAATTAACACCGACGACAAATATTTAAAAATTCATTTTCCATTTGAGAAGAGATCGATGGATGAGCGGAGCAATGGAACCATGTGGCATGAATACCGAGACAAGAATATTTTGAGAGAACCCTTTTGATGTGTGGAGGAATCTTTAGATTCCCTTGGAGGCTGAATTTTGATAGTGGTAGAATCATGCCAAGTTTATACTCAAACTACTCATAATTTCACCAAAAATCTGATGGTCCCATCAGTTTCCTCATTCGAGCAATGAAATTTCAGTGACAACACAAAAGAATCCTTATGGAATCTTGAGGAATCTGAAAGATTCCTTGAGGCATGAAAATGACAATTTCAGAACCATACCGACTTTATAGCCATTCTTCTTAGTTTTTTGCATGGAACATGATGGTGTGATCAATTTTTTCTTTTGAGCAACCGAATTTTAGTGACCCGTAGAAGAGAATATTTAAAGAATCTTTGAGATCCCCGGGGAGCCCAAATTTAACTGAAGCGGAAAGGGGTCAAGTTTACAGTCATTTTTCATGATTTTTCACTAGGAATTCAATGATGTGGTCCATTTTTTTAGTATAGGTGTGCATTTTCAGGCCATCCACATAAGTGGAGGTATAAGGTGTCTTTTTGTACATGCGTGTAATTTGATTTCACTAAAGATTAATGAAAGAGGCCCACATTGAGGAGGGCCCAGAGACATAACCCACACTAGGTGAACTTTGTTATCAACTTGTTTGTGTCTTTGCTTCTCATGCTTTCTTTTGAATTCCGCTTCTTTTATGTGTATGTATCATATGGTTACATGCTATTTTAAATGCAATTTTGTATGAATCACTGAAGTGAAAAGATCCGGATCACACCAAGGAACATAGAGAGAGTAAATAGATGAGCTACATAATAGTGCAGTACAACACTGATAGATCCCAGCATAGTCATGAAGAAGTTAATGAGAAAGAGGAAAGGGGAAGACTCCACTGGCTAGATGGACACTCTTAGAAGTTTAAGGGTTGATCGAAGATGTTTCAAGGCTAACAATAAGAATATTATCTAAGCTTAAGAAAAGTAAGCATAATTGAATTTCGATATACTATTGTTTGCGTTGCTATAAAACTCTCCAAAATTTCACTACATTCAAATTTTGGAGCGTACTTTATTGTCATATCTAGTGTTGCCTTGGTCGTCAAGTATTGTTTCAAGTTAATCTATGTGTTTCAAGTGTTCTTGACCATCCCTAGGTGTCATCACATTCATTAGAATATCTCTAGCACATTTCATGGTGATAACACCTTTGTTGTTGTAAAACGAGACTTTTTAGTCGCACTCACACACACTTCGTCCATTGTACTTTGGGAATGTATGTAAAATAACGTTTTGATGTCTATTTATCAACTTTCAATCTTGTCTGAGTTTTCTCGATGATTTGGTAAGCGTCACACATGATTTTATGTCTAAATTCATTATGTTTTTTCCTGATTCAATCCTTCAGACTTAGAAAAATTTTGGTTGCAAAATGAACCCATTGAAGTAAGAAGCACATGCAAACACTCTTAAGCCTCAATCTGGAATCCTTCATTGTTTAGAGTTGCACCATGCACCCTAAAAGAATGAACATCGCACTCCTCAAGCATCATTTCCCTTCCTTGTTCTGAATTGTGCCTTTGAGAAAGCAAGCCTTCCTTTGAGCACACTCCTTCGACTCGAAGAAGTGCGCCCTCCTCTGACTCAAAGAAGTGTTTGCTACTTGAGCACATGAGCACACACCAAAGACCACAATCTCAACCCTTGAACCTTCAGCAAAGTGCCCTATTCTCTCGTTAGCCTTTGAGTGCATAAGCGCACCCTAAAGTCCCGAAGCTTCACCCTTCATCCTTCGACAACACGTCTTGCACCCTCCTTTTCCTTCTTGAGTGCATGAGTGCACCTTGAAGCCCTGAAGCCACTCCCTTTAGCCTTCAGCTCTACACCATGCATTCTCCTTGTCTCCCTTGAGTGCACAACACACTTAGGAAGCTCTAAGCCTCCTCCTTCGTCCTTTGTACATGCGCCTTGCACCATTTCTTAATTGTCTCTCTCTCTTAAGCACATGCACACATGACAAAGCCTTGAAGCCTCTTTCCTTCAACCCTTCATCCTTTCGAAATGCACCCTTGTGCCCATAAGGTCTCCTTGCTCGTTTCAAGTGAACTATTAAGGTATCCTTACAATAAGATAGGAAATTTATGCTAGATTTAGCACCATATTTTAGCGCATTTTTTTTCCAATTGGGATAAGAAGTTTGGTGCTAAATCTGACTCTATTGTACAATTTTTAAAGCGTCTTATTTGTGCTAGTTTTTGCATCGTTTTTTACACCAAAGTTTTCATCATTTTTTTCATCAGATTTTTCATATAGTTTTGTGCCGTGTTTTGCGTCTAATTTTGCAAAAATTTTTTCATCTAGTTTTGTACCTTGTTTTACGACAACTTTTACTTCCAATTTTGCACTGGGATTTACATCTAGTTTTATGACAGGTTTTGCTTCTAGTTTTGCGCCAATTTTTTCATATGTTTTTGCACCATTTTTTTCTTCCACTTTTGAGTCATTCTTTGCTTCTAGTTTTGTGTCATCATTTGCATTAGGTTTTACACCATATTTTTCATTCGATTTAGTGCCTTTTTTTGCATCCGGTTTGTGCCAGGTTTTGCATCTAGTCTTACACGAGTTTTTTCTTCTAATTTTGTACCTATTTATGAACCATTTTTTGCATCCAATTTTGCACCATATATTAAATATGCACCAAATTTTGCATCATTTTTGTTTCCATTTGTGCATCTTGCTTTGCACCACTCTTTTCATCCACTTTTGCATTTGAATTTTCTCCCTTTTTGCATCATATTTTGCATCGTTTTTAACATCATTTCTCACCTACAATTTTACACCCTTTTGAGAATCCATTTTTTCATCTAAATTTGCATATTATGTTGAACCATGTGTTGCATCCACCTTTGCATGTGATTTTGTGTCTAATGTTATGTTCAATTTTGAACCATTTTTCACGTCTAATTTTGCATTTGCTTTTGCACCAAGTTTTGCATCGCTTTGTGCAACTCATTTTGCATCCAACATTGCACCTCAATCTGTGTCCAATTTGGAGCCATTTTTATGTGCATTTTTGCACCATTTTCTGTGTCTACTTATGTGTCCAATTTGCATCATCTTTTACATCTTTTTTGGTGTCTAATTTTGCATCCTTTTTGGCATCCAAATTTCCATCATTTTTCTACCTCATTTTGTGCCTAGGTTTGAGTCTAAATTTGCATCTAGTTATGCATTATTTTTGGCATCCAATATAGCGTCCTTGGTTTCACCCTTTTCTTATCCCCATTTTTCATCTTTTTTGTTTCTTTTTTACATCCTCTTTTGTGCCCAATTTTTCATCCCAATTTTACACTTTTTTTTTGCATCCTCATTTGGCATCTAAATTTGCATTCTTTTTTTCTTATTTTTAGCACCCAACTTGGCAACCTCTTTTGCATCCAATTTTACATCTAGTTGTTTGTCCTATTTTGCATTTAGCTTGGTGTCCATTTTTGTGTCCTTATTTGCGTCCAATTTGGTATCCTTTTGTATGCCATGTTTGTTTCCCTTCTTTGTGTCTAGTGTTACACCCTTTTTTACTTTAATTTAAAACCCTTTTTGTGTCCTTGTTTGCATCTTGTTTTGATGCCTAGCTTAACATCCAATTCTACTCTCGATTTTGCATCCATGGTTAGACCATATTTACATCCACATTTGGTTTCTTGTTTAGAGTGTATTTTTATTTCCATTTATGACCCCATTTATGGGTTCATTTTACTAATTTCAATTACATAGTGAAATATATTACAATTTATAGATATCATTAAAGAAAATATGACAATTCAAATTGATAACATAGTTTTTGTAAAGAAATTTAAGGGACATTGACAACATTCATCCAAAAAATAGCAATATCATCATATATAATAACTCTCCATCAAACAATCATTAACAATTTTCAACACATATATAAAGTTAAAAGATAATATTAATAATATCATCATCATCTTCAATCAAATCAACTAAAATTCAAATGTGTGATTACTGGATCAAATTTTTTCATGAATACCATTATTCTAAGGTAAACTTACAACATCCATCCAAAGATAGTAATATCATCATACATAATAATTCTTCATAAAAATAATATTCTCTCTCTCTTTCTCTCTCTATTATACACACACACACACACATATAAAGTAACAAGATAATAATGATAATATCATCATCACCTTAATCAAATCAACTAAAATTCAATGTATGATAACCAACCCAAAATGTTTCATAAATATCATTATTCTGAGGTAAATTCACGACATCCATCTAAAAATAGGAATTTCCAAGATCATCAAGATATCACTAGCTAGTTGCACCACCAATATCATAATCAAAATCATCCTCATGATCATTAACGTGATCATCATTCTGACCATCCTGATCAATTTCATCCACATCATCATCATGTTGTAGCAGCTATAACCACCCTCCAAAATTTTGGCCTGCACCCAATTTTGGAGCCTCCCTTGAGAGTATCACTTGATGAATGCACACACTCAGGTTCATTCCATGAGCTCATGTGAGACTTCGCACCCACCTTACTTGATCATTTCACCTAAGCTTTTGCATGTTTATTTCAATGTCATGCTTGTGACCATGTTTTGGTCATACTCAAGGTCTTCGCTTCGTGTGTACTTGTTGTGTTCGCTATGTAAACATTTTTCGCACTCACATACGGAGTCACATACACTCACACAAGCATCGTCACGGTTGACTAATGATCAATCACATGTTTCGCCCTTTTTGCTTACACTGTTAGTCAGTCATGTTGAGCATGTGTGTCTAGATGGTTTGAGTCATCTCGTCGTCAAGGCATGTAAGTGTGTGTTTGCAAGATCACTCATGCATCTTTCGCTTGTTCACACACTTATTCACTTTGTTGAAGTTCTGACGATTGGATTCCCCTCTGACAACCGGACCATCACCCCACCACTGACTTGATCGACTGTCATCCAGAACAACCTAGAGGCACCAAGCAATCCATTTAAAGTTGTGCTGCATGCAAGAAAATCAATCAACCTTCATGTTGGTCAATCAGAGAGTTTGACCCGACAGCCACCCTGGGACTGACTCCCCTAAAAAATTGGGCAAAGGTTGTAGACCTTTCCCACTTCGCTGACTAAGAAAATTACATAGGTAGGCCAGATAGACACTTGGTGCTTGTCCCTGTCTCCCTCAGAAATTTTCACATTTTTTCCAGCCATCCCTCCTGACAGTCGACCAGATACTCACCCAGAAAATTGCACAATTTTCATGAGCAAGCCCTTTGCTACTTAGTATTTCGCTTAGCTCAGAAACTACATAGAGGTTTACAGAGCCCGACCTCCCATTATTAGCTTAGCTTTTCCCGCCAGTAACTCCCGACATCGGAATGACAGCTCCCCTTAGGAATTGCACAGTTTTTGCTGCCAGTAACCCAGTAGCTGACTGCCAGTTCCCTCCAGGAATTGTACAATTTTTTTTGCCAATCTCTCGGTGCCCGCTCGTTCCGGAAATTGCACAGATTTTTCTTTCCCAGCATTTCCACAACCTTGAATGTTCCTCCCAAAAACTGTGCAGTTTTGTCCTCTAGCTGAGCCAAACCCCACAGATAGTCACTGTTGATCCGAATTTACCATCTTCATCACCAAGTGACTCATACAGAGTTTTCATCAGAAGTGACAGGAGTCTCCATCCCACCTCTCAACCTTGTCACCTCTCCTAGTCACCTGCATCTAAAATTATCTTGCATCATGGTATACTAGGAGGTTTTTAGATTTGATTTCATCTCGTCATGAGTGACTGCAGATACAAGTACAAAAACAAACATGGTGTGACAATGGATGGGATGAATGAAGGGAGCACATGCAGAAGGACAAGTTCATTAATAGACAAACAGATGATGCATGCAAAGAGATATGCTCGCAAACAGATGATCATGCAATGACTTGTTTGCAGATAGATGAATGAGAAAACATACAAGATGTGTTTATGAACGGATGGACGGAAGAACACACACCTTTCACAAACGGACAAACGTATCAAGCTTACCAACATACAATAAAGGAGCAATGTGTGAATACAACATCGAACCAATGAGCATCGAAAACTCCATGCACTTTGCCATGCGGAGGTGAAGCTGTGGC
Organism: Pinus taeda; assembly: GCA_000404065.3. Taxonomy (NCBI): domain Eukaryota; kingdom Viridiplantae; phylum Streptophyta; class Pinopsida; order Pinales; family Pinaceae; genus Pinus; species Pinus taeda. The sequence continues at coordinate 36,082 of APFE030743914.1, forward strand.
ACACTTGAGGACATCCATCACCCAGCAACACTGCATCTCAACATGCACACTAGCAACAACACGAATGTATCAACATTGTCATGTCGAGTCATGTCGTACACATCTCTACTGTGGGACATTCAGTCAATCAATGTAATGTAACATGGAAGTCCAAGAGACCAACTTGTTGTATGAAGAGTCATGTAAAGTTGAAAAGTCATGGAAATGAAACACATGAGAGTAGTCGAACAACCACAAGGGTCAGTTTCACCCTTGGCTATAAATACCCCCTCATTTGTACATGCAATGGAATTTAACCTCAGCTCCCCCCACATAGCCTTGAGAGTCTGTAATCTTTTCTTTGAGGAGAAAGTAGTGGCTCCAATGCCCCACATGCGGGGTTAGTGATGTATGGTGTAACGATGTGTCTTGGAACTTTCGCTTAATTCAGAAGCCTGCTCACACGCTAGCATGTTTTCACACATGTATTTTAACTTTTATAAGGCTAATATTTAACACTTGTAACACATGTTTCTTTAACCCGTGTTGAACACTTGAGCTAATTCACTTTTTGTAATACATATCTGTTAATGAAAATGTGTTGTATATGCCATTCACGCTGTCTCACCTATGTAGACTACTCTTCTAGAGATCAGACAAACCTTTCACATAAAACTTGCTATAACAATCGTTGTACTCGCATGGACTAATCCACTGGGTGTTATACGTGTTATCTTGCCTTGTGTGTTGTGACTGCTGCACCCGTGTGGACTGCTCTGCCAGAAGTTGTGTACGTCCTATTATGTTGTGTGTTCCTAACAAAGTTGGGACTACTCCCAACCGACTTGGGACTACTCCCAACCGACTTGGGACTCACTCCCACCCTCTCCCTCTATGGTGAAAGAACCATTGACACAAGAGACATTTACAATCACTAGGCACACAAACCTCACTTCTGGCAAGACAAAGAAGACCACTCTCCTGTGCTGACAAGTAAGAGTTGAGGCAAATATTTAAGATAATGGCAACCAGGCCATCATACCAGATGGGACTCCCACACCAAATGGTGTGAGGTCTAGTTGGGAATTCATACCGGGGTGATCTCGTGAATTTTGGCGGGTCCAACACTGTCAAAATTTCTGGCTCTAGAAGGAGGGAAACCAGTTGTATATGGCTGAACGTCCTCTCACACTTGTTCATCAACCATCTGGTCAAGTTAGTAACTCACCTTATCTCTCACCTATGTGTGACTTTGCAGTTGGTTACTCCTCACCTCCTAAGACTAAACACGAGATTCTGTATCATCACCTTCGCTCCATCTGTCCCATCACCCGCCAGTTCGTGAAAACAATTGGACTGATCCCAGGCATACAACATCTTCCATATGCATCAAGGTAGCCAAAAGGCACTCCTGTAGGGGTTGTTGTATCATTAGTGGAAGAAGCATTCCTTGCCACACTTGAAGGTCTGACAAAAGCTATTGAAGATGGAGAGGAATCTCCAGTCTTCTGGTAAGGTGAATGAGACACCCTTGTGATCTTGGGATCAGATTCCAGTATTAGAGGCAGAGGGGAAGGCAACAGAGGAGTTAGAGGTGGAGATGAATCAACAGACTCAAAGCTGGAACCATCAGATTCTGAAAGAGAGGAGGATGATGAAGAAGAAGAGATGGCTGACCCAAATATGGAATGGATGACTCAGGGACCATTGGCTCTCTTGGTTGTTTTGCAAAAGATGCCAAAGAAAGCAGAGATAATGAACATCAAGTTCAACCCTGAAAACACGGTGAAGGCAGACGACCATTTAGATAAATTCTACCTGTAGTTGTAGACCCTTGAGGTACAACATGACGACGTAGCTTGTAGATTGTTTCCATGTACCTTGGACGGTCACACAACCGCATGGTATCACAACCTTCCACCGAAATCCATACAGAACTAGGGTGCATTTAAACACACGTTCCTTGAAAAGTTTGCCGACGACAAGACCCCAGATATGTTACTCAAAGAATTGGGAAGCCTGAAGATGGAGGGGACAAAAAAGGTAAAATACTTCACTCAGAGGTTTACATGCATATTGAACAAATTTTCAGTAGACACCAAACCTCATGACTCCATCACTATTGATTACTACACATCTGCACTACCGACTTGCATTATGTAGTTCGTTAAGCGAGATGCAAAACCAACACTTTTAGAAAACTGAAAAGAGACTATTACTGTAGAGAAATACTTGCGCACGATTGGGGTCATCAAGGATGATGAATCAATAAAGGACTCCAAAGATGTGAGCAAGTAGTCCCAAGCGATGGCGAGCAAAGGTAGAGACTGTTGAGCCCTAAAACTACCTCTCTTCTACATAATTTCCTAGACCTCTTTCCCACATCAGTGCCTCATAATCTATCAAAGATTGTTACATATTGATTCTAGGAGTGCATTTAAGTGGTTTTCTAACTATATCCTTGTGTGTGCTATTTGATTTAGATTTTGTTCATCAAATGCAGAATGTAACCACTTTCCACAACTGACTCACAATTCCGCAGCTATTTTTATTGTTCTATAGGTTACAAGTGTCGGCAAGTGAAACGAGGCACGTGGGCAGCTCATAAATGATCTTCACATGGACAAGGTCCTATTTGTCCAGCTGAATTGGTGAAGAAAGGCCTTGGTCAAAGGACGGTCAAACTAGGAGTCCTACATCAAATAGGTCTCTCAACACGTGAAAAGTCTAAGACCGTTCCTAGATTCGTGGATCCCTCTTGTCAGTTGCAGGCCATCTCCATGATGCAAATCCAACATCCACCTTCTGTAGATTGAATGTTTATGGAAAGAAAGAGGCTGAACTTACGGGTTCTGTCCTGTTTATGTGTCCTTTGCTGAAGATTTCTCTAAGAAAAAAATAGTTATCTATTTTCCTCTATAAATAAAGCGTTTGCAAATGCAAGTAGTTAGTCTTGATGTTAGTTTTTATGTTGTTGGTGTAGCGTTAGTCTTGCTATTGTAATGAGAGGACATATCCTCTGTTTTGCAATATAAAAACTCTGTTTCCTATGACTGTTAAAAGCTTGATTTTGAGTTGAAAACGTATTAACCAAAGGCTGTGCAGAGGGCCCCTGCTGGTTGAGGTTTTTCTTTTCATTTTGCAAGGTTTTCATGCATCTTTTCTCTTATTTCTGTATATTTTTCATAATTTGTTTATGGTGTTAATCTTTTATTCCTGTACATGATTTTGTAGCATTGCATACTTTTTTACTAACACTGATCAGTGTGTTTCAGGATAGGTTATGCTCGAGCTTTTTCATATAATTTTTACATCAAGTAGTGATATGATATTTGCTTCTCTGCTGAACTTTTTAAACTTTTCAATTTCAATTGTTATGCTTTGATTTCAGTGAGATTTGTTTGCTGCTATTAGCTAGTTTAGATATCAAGTTCTTCATGTTATTTGACGTTATCTTCGGTGCCATGGCTTAACCTGAGAAGTTAATTGGCGAGCTATCGGATTATAAGTGAAGTAATTTGATTTTTCTTTCATTAATATGCAAGTAGGTAGTTTAGATATCAAGTTCTTCATGTTATTTGACGTTATCTCCGGTGCCATGGCTTAACCCGAGAAGTTAATTGGCGAGCTATCAGATTATAAGTGAAGTAATTTGATTTTGCTTTCATTAATCTGCAAATAGGTAATTTAGATATAAATTCTTGATGTTATTTGATGTTATCTCCAGTGCCATGGCTTAACCCGAGAAGTTAATTGGCGAGCTATCAGATTATAAGTGAAGTAAATTGATCTTGCTTTCATTAGTCTGCAATTTTTGGTTTTGAGTGCAATAGTTTAGATTTTATTTCTGTAATTAGATGGGCAACAGAGATAGTGACCTCATGATCAGTATTGTATCTTTTGTTTGATTTAAGTAGTTGCATATTTACACTCCTATTCAAGTATTGATTTTATCAATAACATGTTTTGAGATCTTTTGAAGTGCTAAGTTCTGGAAATTACCATAAGAGACATAAACCTTGTCTTAAATCTACATCCATACTTGCCCTCTAAAAGTATTGTTAAAACCTAACAATAGGATTTCCATTTTCATTAGGAGACCAACAAGGACAAAACCCCAAAAACAAAATAAAAATTGAAAACAATGAAAGTAAGAAAGAGGTTGTCTTGCACATACAGTGCATCACACTTCATCAGTTTACGACTCCTGGATTGATAATTAATGTAGCAATTTATGACATACTAAATTGACTAAACAGAGACAAATAAGAAAATGATTTTGAAACCCTCACTCGCCTCGTCAAGAACTTGACAACAAAAGTGTCTGAGCTTAAACAACAAAAAGCAAACACCTCCGCAAGCAGCCATCTGCCCAGACAAAGACAAGGAAGCATCTCATCAGGTAGCAATCGGTTCACTCAAAAAACTGTGCAGAGCTCTGAGTTCGACAAAGATCAGTGTGTTTATCTAGAGTTCTGTTCATTCCACGAAGAATATCACCCAGAGAAATCCTATCTGGAATGGAAGTGAGTCGCAAGCTCTGTATGCAGTCATATTTGACATGGAAAGCAACATGCAGGAGCATCCAAATGACAAAGACAATGATGAAGATGTTGTGCCTGATGAAGCAAAAAATTATGGGCATGTGGTGAACACATATTAGTGCTCGTGAGCAATGCCAAAGACAAACACTGAGAAGAAGTCCCCTAGGAAAAATGTCTATTACAATCTTAGGAGTAAAGGGGTTCCCCTTACACTTGGGAAAGCACAAGAAAATATGAGACTGTTGTTGAGGAAGGTTGATCCACCAGCCGCCCCAAAGCAGAAAAAATAGAATGAGTTTGGGAAGACAGTGGCAGATAAGAGTACCTACATGAACAAAAAACTACAAAACACTTCGTTGGACAACACGAACATTAGTCTTGCCTGGACACCTCGGTGAGCCTACCACCTTTGGATTACAACATTGTAGATGACATGAAGAAAAATCTGGTGAACATCAGTTTTTTCGAGTTACCCAAGATCCAGAGTCAGCGAGACATCCTGATACGCACATTAGGACAGACAATAACAGACAACGCAACCTCTACCAGAAAGGGAGCAAGCACACCTCTCAGATCACTTTCTACTGTGCTCAACACACTGTAGATGGAAGAAGAAAACTTAGGTTGCCCTCCATTCTTGCTATCATTTGAAATTTTTAACTGCAATGTTCACAACTGCTTGGTTGATTCTTGCGCGACAACCAACATCATGCCTCTCTCTATTGCGAAAAAGATCAATGAAGATTGGAGCGAGACATCCACATGGACCATCCAACTTGATCAAACCTCAGTACCATCCATTGGTGAACTACGAGACGTGATCATCCGACTATATCATGACGGTCGAGTCCACCAATGCATCAACATAATTGTTGTGGACATATCGAAATCATATGGTGTACTACTCAGCAGAGACTGGTCCAACACGTTAGACATATATTTTGCTACAGACTGGACGCACATGTGGCTTATGTACAAGGGAAAATGAAACCAAATCTAGGTAGTTTCCGAGAGGTATATTAAGCACAATGTCACTGCCCTTAACGACGAGAATGAACCATTGGCCTTCATAGAACTCATGTTTGGGAGCTACCTCCTAGAAGCAACGTTGGGGTGTTATCCTGCACGACCGACTCCAACCCCACCAGATACATAGTTGGGCCTCCTTCCTTGCCAAACTAAAGGAAATGAAACATTTATAACACATTGTAACATTATTAGTAGTAGTGGTAGCAACAATAGTAACAACAGTACAAGTGCATCAAACGGTCCATGTGCAAACGAGTTGTGGACCATGTATTTTGACGGTCAAAGACACATGATGGCTCAGGGGTTGGGTGCAACTCGACTGATCCAAACAAGAGAAAATACAAAATTTTAGTATGTTTGGAGTTTGAGTGCACAAACAACATTGTTGAGTAAGAAGCACTCGTGTTGGGATTACAAAAATCCATTAGCCTCAACATGGTCACACTCAAAGTGGTAGGTGATTCAGAAACAATAGTATGACAGGTATGTAACACCATTAATTGTTTGTCACCTTGTCTCAAAATTTACTAGCTAGAGGTATGGAAAATGATCTCTAACTTCCAATCATTTAATATCACTATTGTGCCAAGGAAGTGTATTGCAACCATCAATGGCTTGGAAAACACAACTGCTATTATGTCACTACTTAGGGATAGATGTACTGTTGAAGTTTTGTGTAAGACTTCTGTCTCTGATAACATAACAGAGTTACATGTTTTTGGTGATGCTCAATAGAGACTACACTCCATGAACAACGTTGATGTTTTCAAGGACACAACAGCTGATGAAGATGAGCATGAGCAACCCCTAAAAACTACAGCAGATGGCTAGAAAGGCAACCCCATCCCCGTTGCGGTTTCTCTCAACAAGATCTATGACTTGCATAACTTCTGTCAAGGGCCCAAAAACAACAGAACCCATAGGTCCACCTCTATGAACGAACAAAGCAACCTGGGAACCAATCACGATCTAAAGATAGTCAGTCTCGGTGTAAACTGCACACTGCAACATCGTCAAGCCTTTGTTCGCTTGATCAAATAGTACCGAGATGTGTCCATGTGGGTATATGATGACCTGAGTACACATGACATGTGAATGATCTAACATGGGATTCCAAGAAAAGGAGGAGCCAAGCCATTGCATCAAAAGCTAGGTAAAGCACATATGTCGCTTGAACCTCTTATATAGAAAGGATTGACTAAGTTGTTGGATGTTTGGATTACTTACAAAGTTCATCATCATAGATGGGTTTCTAATTTAAGTTTTGTACGTAAGAAATACGAGGAAATCCTCTTGTGCCTTGATTTTAGAAACTTGAACCGTTGCCAGAATAAAAACAACTACCTCGTTCCATCATCAGAGCCTATGTTGCAAACAATATCTAAAGCAATAGTGTCATTTTCACCTAAAGGTCTTTCGGGATACCACTAGGTTTCGATAGCGAAACCCGATAGTCTTATACTGGTCCATGAGAAGCTTGGCCCACACACATACCATTTGCAATCACTTGAAGAGAGGGTTGACAACCTTCCTATCAATGGCCAAGATCTCGAGCATCACTTCCAGTAGGCCGGGCTACGCCCCGTGCCATGTACATAGTCTGCTTACTGCTTGTTATTTTCATTTTGTTTTCCTTTCTTACTATCTTTGTTTTTATTTGGTTTTTTCTCCTTACTATTTTTGTTTACATTTGTTTTGTTTGCTTGATACCTTACTATTTTTGTTTCCAGAAATAAGTGCTGCCAACTACCACGTTTTGGCTTTTGAATAGAGGTATGTGGCTGGGATTTGAAGAAACTTATGACACTACAACACTTGGCTAGTATTGTATCCGTCTTCTCTGTGCTTGGTTATAAGCTTTAGTTGATGAAGTCTTTACGGAAAATACAAGCCGTATGCAAGAGAATTTTTCGTCCAACCATGAACCTGTGTCCACACTGGGAAGCCCCATGCTTGTAATCATCCTTCTGCTCTGTGTGTTCAGGTTCATCCAACTAGTAGAAATGGAGAAGGGGAGGATCTAAACAAGAAAACCTATGTCAGAGGTCTTGCATGCTTCTCTGAAGGAACAACCTCTTTTGCTCTCAATAAGTCGGGATCCCTCTTCTGCCACAAAAATAAATAAGTGCCTATGCATAGTCCTCTTGAAAAAAGACAAAGGCGAAAGAAGAGAAAGGCTTCTTACGTAGAGAGGTGAAGCATGCAACTCCACATAGGTACTGACCAGGATCACTTGCAGTGGAGAAATGTGTGTGTTCCTATGTGACTCTGCTGGGGTACTCTCCAAGTATGTTGGCAGCGGAGCAACACTAGAGATGAAAACTTATACTCCGAAAATCTTCAACTTGCGAGCTAAACTACCCTTCCCGAATTTGAAACACTATGATCAAATTTAACTTTTGATTGTTTTTGACTGAGTTGGCAAAAGGTGAACCATGTATGTACATGGGGTAAGTGGGGAAGCTGGAGTAACTCGAACAATGATTCAATACTCCTCGAAAGACCAATGTCCTGTGTTATTAATGAAACAAAAAAGAGAAGCTGGAGTTCTACCAGTGTGTCGCCAAGTGTTGTAGCGGCTACAACCACCCTCCAAAATTTTGGCCTGCACTCAATTTCGGAGCCCCCCTTGAGAGTTTCACTTGATGACTGCACACACTCAGGTTCACTCCGTGAGATTGTATGAGTCTTCGCGCCCACCTTGCTTGATCATTTCACCCAAGCTTTTGCATGTTGACACCAATGTCATTATTGCGACCATGTTCTAGTCATACTCAAGGTCTTTTCTTCATGTGTACTTGTGTTCGCTATGTAAATATTTGTCGCACTCACACACAGAGTCACATACATTGTCATGCAAGAGTCATCACGGTCAACCAACTATCAATCAAAAGTGTCACTTTTATAGTTTCTTACGCCGTTGGTAAGTCATGTTGAGCATGTGTGTCTATATGGTTTGAGTCGTCTCGTCATCAATGCATGTAAGTGTGTGTTTGCATGCCTATAATCATCATTCTGTTCTATGTGTTTAGGCTCATCCAATTAGTAGAAACAGAGAAGGGGAAGATCTTAATGAGAGAACCTACGTCAGAGGTCTTACATGCTTCTCTGAAGGAACAACCTCTTCTGCTTTCAATCAGGATCCCTCTTCCGCCCCAAAAATAAATAAGTGCCTATGCACAGTCCTCTTGAATAAAGACAAAGGCAAAAGAAGATAAAGGCTTCCTGTGCAGAGCGGTGAAGCATGTAACTCCACCAAGGTACTGACCAGGCTCGCTGGCAGTGAAGAAATGCATGTGTTCCTGCTTGACTCCGTCGGGGTACTGTCCAGGCCTATTGGTAGGGGAGCAACACCAAAGATGAAAACTTATACTTTGAAAATCTTCAACTCGCGAGCTAAACTATCCTTCCTCAATTCAAAACACTGTGATCAAGTTGAAATTTTGATTGTGTTTGACTGAGTTGGAAAAACGTGAACCATGTATGTACATGGGGTAAGTGGGGAAGCCAGAGTAACTCACATAATGATTCAATACTCCTCGAAAGACCAAAGCCCTATGCTATCAATAAACCAAAACAGAGAAGCTGCAGTTCTACTAGTGTGTCGCCAAGTGTTGTAGCGGCTACAACCACCCTCCAAAATTTTTGCCTGCACTCAATTTTGGAGCCTCCCTTGAGAGTTTCACTTGATGACTACACACACTCGGGTACACTCCGTGAGCTCGTGTGAGTCTTCGTACCCACCTTACTTGATCATTTCACCCAAGATTTTGCATGTTGATGTCAATGTCATTATTGTGACCATGTTCTAGTCATACTAAAGGTATTTGCTTCGTGTGTACTTGTTGTGTTTGCTATGTAAACATCTGTCACACTCACACACGAAGTCACATACACTATCGTGCGAGTGTCATCACGGTTGACCAACTATCAATCTCAAGTGTCACACTTGTTGCATACACCGTCGGTTAGTCATGTTGAGCATGTATGTCTGGATGGTTTGAGTCGTCTCGTCGTCAAGGCATGTAAGTGTGTGTTTGGAAGATCATATATGCATCTTTCAATCGTTCACATACTTAGTCACTTTGTTGAAGTGGCGACGACAAGATTCCCCTCTGACAGTTGAAACATCACCCCACCATCGACTCGATCAAATGTCACCTAAAACAACGAAGAAGCACCAAGCAAGCCATTTCAAGTTCCATTGTCCGGAAGAAAATCAATCAAACTTCTTGGTGGTCAACTAGAGAGTTTGACCCAGAATCCACCCTGGGTCTAGCTCCCCTAAAAAATTGCATAGAGGCTACAGACCTTTCTCTCTCCGCTGATTGAGAAAATTGCGCAGGTAGGCCAAATAGACACTAGGTGCCCGTCCTTGTCTCCCTCAGAAAATTGCGCAATTTTTCTAGCCAGCCCTCCCGACAGTCGATCGACTTCTCACCTAGAAAATTGCACATTTTTCATGAGAAATATCTCTGCTGCCCAGCAGCCTGCTCAGCTCAAAAATTGTGTATTGGTGACCAACATGCCAGCCTGCCAACATCAATGCAATTTTCTCGCTAGTGGACCCGACAGTCGACCGACAACTCCCCTCATGAATTGTGCATTTTTTGCTACCAGTGACCTAATAGCTGACTGTCAGTTCCCTTAAGGAATTGCACAATTTTTTATGCCAAGTTCTCGATGCCCGCTCGTTCCGAAAATTACGTAGATTTTGCATGCCCAGTCTTTCTATAGCCCTGATTGTTCCTCCCAAAAACTGTGCATTTTTTTCCTCCAGCTGAGCCAAACCCTGCGGACAATCACTGTCGATATGGATTGCCCATCTTCATCACCCAGTGAATTTTGCACAGTTTTCATTAGCAGTGCCTAGAGCCTCCATCCCGCCTCAAAACCTTGTCACCTCTCCTGGTAACCTGCATCTGAAATGATCATGCATCATGGTAGATTAGGAGGTTTTTGGATTTGATGTCATCTCGTCATGAGTGACTACAGATACAGGTGCACAAACAAACATGGCACGACAACAGATGGGATGAAGGAAGGGATCACATGCAGAAGGACATGTTCACTAACATATGAATAGATGATGCATGCAAAGAGATATGAAATGGATGATCATGCAAAGATGTGTTCGTGGACAGGAAGACGAGCAAACATGCAATATGTGTTCACGGATGGATGAATGGACAAACATGCACCTTTCATGAACAGAAAAACCTATCAAGATTACCAACATACAAGCAAGGAGTAATGTGTGAATGCAACATCAAGTGAACCAATGACCATCAAAGACTCTACGCACTTTTCCATGCGAAGGTGAAGCTGTGACACACCATGAGGACATCCATCACCCATCAACACTGCAACTTGGCATGCACACCAATAAAACCATGAATGTATTAACACTGTCATGTCGATTCATGTCATGAGTCATGTCGTCCACATCTCTATTGTGGGCCATACGGTCAATCAATGTAATGTAACGTGGAAGTCCAAGAGATCCACTTGTTGTATGAAGAGTCATGTAAAGTCGAAAAGTCATGGAAGTCGAAAAGTCATGAGGGTAGTCGAACAACCACAAGGGTTAGTTTCACCCTTGGATATAAATACCCCCTCATTTGTACATGCAATGGAATTTTCACCTCAGCTCCTCCCACATAGCCTTGAGAGTCTATAATCTTTTCTTTGAGGAGTAAGTAGTGGCTCCAACGCCCCGCATGCAGGGTTAGTGATGTATGGTGTAACGATGTGTCTTGGAACTTTTGCTTAATTCAGAAGCCTGCTCCCAGGCCAACACGTTTTCACACATGTATTGTAACTGTTGTAAGACTAATCTTTAACACTTGTAATGCATGTTTCTTTAACTTGTGTTTAACACTTGAACTAATTCACTTGTTGTAATACACATATGTTAATATTATTATTATTATTATTATTATTATTATTATTTTTTTTTTTTTTTTTTTTTATAGTGTTGTTAACGCTGTCTCATCTATGTAGACTACTCTCCTAGACATTAGACAAACCTTTCACATAAAACTTGCTATAAAAACCGTTGTACTTGCGCAGACTAATCCGCTATGTGTTATACATGTTATCTTCACTTGTGTGTTGTGACTGCTGCATCCGTGTGGACTGCTCCACCGGAAGCTGTGTACGTCCTATTGTGTTGTGTGTTCCTAGCAAAGTTGGGAGTACTCCCAATCGACTTGGGACTCACTCCCACCCTCTCCCTCTATGGTGAAAGAACCATTGACACAAGAGACATTTACAATCACCAGGAACGTGAACCTCACTTCTCGCAAGACAAAGCACACCACTCTCTTATGCTAACAAGCAAGGGTTGAGGCAAATATTTAAGATAATGGAAACGAGGCAATCATACTGGATGAGACTCCCACACCAAACTGTGTGAGGTCTAGTTGGGACTTCATACCAGGGTGATCCCCTGAATGTTGGCGGGTCTAGCACCGTCAACACATCACCAATTCTATCACCATCATCATCATCACCAATGCTATCACCATCCTCATCTCCTATATATGATGTATGTTCAACATAGTCTAGATCATCATCTCTGGGGTCATTTCATATAACATTCTTGAAAAAAAAATATATTACATGTTAGTATTAGTTTCATAGCATAATACATATTTTTGTTACAATGCTAACCATAAAATGAGGTAGGATACAATAACATATAATAATACTAAAAAATAAAATGAAAAGTTAGTTTAGGATATATTGGAGATCCAACTAAGATTATGCTTGTAATTGACATTAAGTAGTATAAGCAATTTTTAATGCATACGAAGTAGGTACCCAATTGTTCTTCATATTATAGTGTGAATGTCTTATGATTTCCATGCACCATTAGTAAATTAAAAGTTACTGGAAGCTTTAGTTCAAATCACAATTGTAATTCAGAAGTGCATAATCTTCTTAATCACAAATTGTGAACATTTTGCACAATGGACTCACAACAAGAATTCAATACCATGCTTCAGGTTATCATTACTCGGTTAAGAATCAAGATGAAAACAATCACCTTATTCATAATTTGAAAGGAAAATAATCAACCTCAACTTCTACAATAATTGGTAACTAATTCAAGTTATCATCAGTCTCAACTAGCTTACACGATACAACAATCTCAACCTATAGAAGCTAGATAACATGATACAATAGTGTTAACCTAGAGAATTTGTAGGATATTCAAGAAAATATGTTCATGGAAATGAAATTCACTATAAACACAATAGGCAAACCCTACATTAAAGAGGTTAATATGCTAAATCTGATACCATGTCACATATGAAAGGGTACATCATAATTGTAGAGTACACAACTGTTTAAAAATAGTTTGTGAATATTATCATAGCTCCATCACAGAGATATCGAAAGAAACAACATAAACAATCATATCCCTGTTATAATACCTCCATCCCCATGATTTTTAAGTGCCCTTCATTAAACTTTTACCCTAATTTATTTCTAGTTGACCTAATAGACCCCTTTCCTAGCCTGTAACAAGTTTTCATAATGAAATAGTGTTCTATGATATCTTTCATTCATCATGGAATTTCCAATACTTAAATCTCATACCATTATATGTTCTATTTAATTTCCTTACCAAATTTATGAAAACTACATCATCTTTAAGAAAGAACATGGGAAACACCACTAACATATTGAATCCCAATAGAACAGATTGATTGAAAAATGTCTCTATTATTTAGAAATTAAATAAATGAAACAACTTCAAATCAATGAAAAGGTTAAAACAACTATTTCTCAGTACTGTTAGTTCCACAATATACATGCAGGTGGTAAGAACAAAGTCATTTGAATGCAAAATGTCAATTGACTAAATAACTTGACCAAAATGACAACTATGTGCATAGATTATGTTACAACCAGTTTGCAATGAGAGTAAATAATAGGATATTGTTGACCTTGAAGCTGTATAACAAGGTATTTAGTGAAGAACGAAATGATTATTATCATAACATAGATTTTCATTAGCTTCTCTGCCAACTAAATCAACATTACAAATTCAAAGATTACTAGCTCAAGTTTAAATAACTCATCAATCAACTAATATAAATAATCAATATTTCTTGACTCCATACCTCCTTATCATATCATCTTTATTTTTCCACTCTCTAGTTTGTATCGTGGAGGATACCAGACTATAATACCTAAAGAAATAGGAGCAACCATCCATATATTAGTTGTAAGTGCCTCATAAATCCTAGTCACATAGAAGGATGAACATAGCACTCATAAGGAGGGATTTTTTTATAATTATTGTAAAAGAATAACCTTAATTGCATTATCAACATTTTTGACATATTTAGCGACAATTCCAATCCTGGATTAAATTCATATGAAAGTGTTAGAGCCTAAATCTACCTCAGGCTGAGAAAGGTAAGATCTAGGATAACATCAAACCACACTTAACCTGGTAGCTAGCACTACCAGGTCGGGAGAGGGCTCTCTCTTGTCAATCTCAGCAAATATGATCAATGAGGCTTGAGATGACTGATGTGAAGGACTGACTTTAGGCTAGGTATGAGTGCAAAATAGTTTGATTAAATTTGATGATGCTTTGTTGGCTCAAATGGAAAGGCATATTTTGGGTATGGGGAAGGAGGCTCAATTTTGCAGAGATCTCTATGGGGCAAGGTAGGCAGATGATTTGATACTTCAAATTGAATGAAATGGAGAGATTTTAGACAAGTGAGGAGTTGAAGAGGGCAAGAAAACTTCAGGGATCCTCTTCAAATAGCTAAAAACATAAATAACTAAGCAAACCTTAGGTAGAGCACTGTAATTTCAATGGATTCTACCTTTATCATTGTTTGTTTTAGTTAAGATGAAGCAAGAGAGATAATGGCATCATAGAACACATGTAAACTTACAATTATAGAAGGAAATACAATACCAAAGTAAGATGCCACATGAATCCCATAGAGTGTTGCAAACCTTGGTCTATTCCTTAGCAAAAACTGTTGAAAAATGTATACAATGAAGCTCCAAGCTTTCTCAAAAGTCTAACCTTTGCTAATGAATGAAAAATCACAAGATATAAGAAAAAAACCACTCATCCTAGCCTCTAGGGGTCGAGCTGATAAGTTTAGGAGTTTTTCCAACAAATTCTAAACTGAGAGCTAAAAATTAGGTAGTGGAACAGCTTGCCTCTAAAAACTAGGGAACTGATTCATTCAGTTGTAAACCACCTTTTCATGGATGAATCTACCTCTATGAGTAAACATTTATCATAATTACTTCAAGATCCATCAAATTACATTAAATTACAGCATGAGTTTGACATTTAGAAGGAGAAAAGTCAAACTGTCAAGAAACTAGGCGAAAACCAGAGTATTTTAACTGAGTAAAATTTCCCCAATGCACTGCGCTGATTTCCCTATGCGTAGCGCCTTTTTGCAGTTGATTTTGGAGGCCTTCCCAGTGTCAACATTTGCTCCAACTGTTCTTGTTGGAAAGGTCTTCCTATCTAATTTCCATAACAAGTGGAATTTTCTAATTTGGCCTCCATTTGCCCCTCCAAAACTGAGTTCTCCCAACACTGCTTCCTGTGAGTCCAAAAAGGGATAAAAAGATCATTTTTGGGGTGTTTTCAAACTTTTTGGGGGCTCAAAACCTATCAAAATTTCTTGTCCATTGGTGAGCATGGATATTTCTCCATGATAAATCCAAAAATGCTAAGTTTTCCTCAAAAGGAGGCTTCCATCAAAAGCGAGCGCCAGGTGGCGCGATGCATTAGGCATAAAAACCTGTGTTTTGGCCCAAAAATTCCAAAATTGCAAAAAAAGTCCCAATTTTTTTTTGAAATTTGGGCTAAGTGTTCTCCATCAAGTGCTATGTTGGGCCAAAGAAGCCTCAGCCAAGATCTAAAGTCTATCTTTCTCCTTTCACTTCCTCGATGCCTTCTTCAACTTGTCCTTCAAGTTTCTGATTCTTGCTTTGCAACTTTTATTTCTCGCCAAGTAATGGTAGGTCATATGCCTCGACATTGTTTTCTCTCTGTTGGCCTTCTCTAGCAACTTTTCTAAGTGGAAATTCACTCTCTCAAGCCAAGATTCTTGATCATCCTTGATTTCTTGCTCAAGTGGTGTGAGCTTCACTTTCCTCCTCTTGGCAGCTTGGCGGTTTTCTCGTATGTTTTGCAGCTCCATAATGGTTTTCTCATCCTTTAGCTGCTTGTTTCTTTGCTCCAGGTATTTGATTATCCACTTAGCACTTTCTAGTTTGAGTGACAAATCATTGATGCCCACCTGTTGCTCCTGGATGATCTCTTTGAGCTTTGAGCTTTGTGGGCCCAAATTAGTGTCATCATCCTGAATGAGAATGAAATCTGTCTCCTGTTCTCCTAAAGGTCCCTTGTCATGTAATGGCCGCTTATCCTTGTCTTGGACTTGCTCTACTGATGGAGGAACCGAGACCCCTTCCACCCTGAGTGGAGATAATACTCGCTTTGCTTCTGCAAACAACCTTCTAGTGCCCTTTTGATAGGTGACAAACACCGACACACTAGCGGTTTGTGTCTCATGACTCTCCTGCTGATGTGAAGGTCCACCTGTCTCATGAAAAGCTTCTAGAGGTACTTGGGGAACCGTGAAGACCTCATGAGAAATGAAATCCTCCCATGAGATGTTCTGCAAACCAAGCTGATGCATGACCACAATCTTGATTATTGCAAAATGGTTTATGTTGTTATACAGCTGCTGAGGAGTCTTCCTTTGCACTACGGTGGTCATCTTCTCAATATTTCGGAACATGAAGTAGGGGAGATTCATCATTCTCACCCTGGTAAAGTGCATCAACAATTTGATGTGATAGGCATATAGGCGAGAAAAACGGCCCTCACAGCTGAAATACTTAATTATGAGTTTCATCAAGGAAGCATATGAATCTTTTAAGTACCGAAAGGGAAAAACTCTGCTGAGATGTCTCTGGTAACCAGCCTTGATGTATGGCTCATAATGTTCCCTATCAATTTGATGCCTTTTATTCCACTGCTCTCCGACATTTGGAATGCTAGTTGCTAGAGAAATAGACTCTGGTGTCAAGGTGAATTTCACACCTGCTAGAGTGACTTGGCCATTATGTAGATGAAGCACAAACAACTTGGCCAACTCATGATGGTACTGGACTCTCACAACCATCTCACAGAACTGATAACAGGATTGGTGTTGAAAGCAAGTGACAGCAAGAGGGCATGCCTGCAACTCGGCAAGTGAAGTAGGCTCCTCTCATATATGTTTACCACCCTTGTGAGGTCTCCTTGGTGCATGCATTTCTGTAGGAGAGTCACTGTGTGTCTCTTCATCTTGGTCATAGGAAGGATCAGATTCCATGTTTGCCAAATGTTTGTGTTGTCTTAGATGAGTATGAAGGGATTTTAGGTGTCTTTGATCTTTTGTTGCCAAGTGTATGAAAATGTATGAGGGACTATGAAGGGAGAGGGTAAGAGGGGTTTTGGGAATATTGCTGACTGGAATTTGGGGAATAGAAGGGTTCTAGGGACAGTTTTTAGGCTTTGGGATAGCAATTAGGGTTTGGGATTTTTGTAGCTAGGGTTTAGGATAGTGGGAATTGGGGACAAGGGGTGAATGAATTTAGGGATATGGGGATAGTGGAATGAGTCAATAAAACTAGAAAAGAAGTCAGGGAATCAAAGGGTGAGGGAGTGATGGCAACAAAAACACATCTACAAACCCTAAGCAATTGTTTTTGAGCAAAAATTGCAAGGAGGTAGGGTTTGATTTTTTTTTTACTAAATCATCATAAACATCTTAAGACACACATTCATTGGCATTGGAAGATTTTTTGACTTACTTTGGACAGGTGGCAGCCGAGCTTATTTAGCATTTGGATGAATTTCGTGGTGAAAATGGCTTGCAGCTTTATGCGCCGCACCACAAACCCAACGCATTGCACCTACTGTATGTGCTGCACCAGTGTATTTTTTACACTGTGGAGGGTGGCCCCATGTGCCGCACTGTTGACCCAATGCACCACGCCCCTGAATCTAGAACTATTTGCTGCAATTATCCTACCACGAACTTGATCTAAGTTTCTCTTGCTCTTTTGGATGCAAATTAGTCTTTTAAACACAAGAAATGGCTTATATACAAAATACTTTATTTTTTCACTCATAAAACCCACTTTTGTAATGTTTACATTCGACACTTTCTTTTCAAACTCTGTTTTTAGGCAGTTTTGCTTTATTTTGCCTCTGATTAATTGAATGACTTGAGTTTTTATTTACCTTGCAGGTGACAAAGATGCTAAAGCTTGGCAAGGCGACCAGGGTTCCACTGAAGCTGTTACATATGAAAAATTGAAATTAAACCAAATTATATACATGAAAACATAGAATACTCTGTTTTTCTTGAGGAAAAATACATTTCTGAGCATATGATTATGGAATTTATTGGTACTGGAACTTTATTCAACCTCCTCATGCGCCTGCTGACCATTATTGAACATTTTGAAGACCTTTTTGACGAAACCCTTGACCTAATGAAACTGAAACCTTAAAAATGACCCTTACAGATTTAAAGACAAAAAATGACTGCAGATGATCTTGACGAATGGAAATGGGCCAGCAGGTAAAGGGCATGAGGGAAAATGTACAAAAAGCCACTACCGTGAGATGATCCATGCTCCTAATGGAATGCAGTTGACTGAGTGAGACACCTAATATGCAATGCAACAAGAGAATTTGATCACTGACGGAGGGATGAAGATACCGACACTAACATTAGCTCCAATGGGGATGGTAGCTCCTTGGAGGTGCCAAGAACTACAGATTTCTGAGAAAGTAAGCAACGCCTTCATCCATTGGGCTATGGAGTCAATAACTTCGGCAAACCAAAACCAAACTCTTGACTCAATTTCAGGATTGAAATCTGGCTCAAGACTGACTCAATCTCAAGACTGAAATTGACTGAAACGCTTGACTCAAACCAACCAGACAGAACTGAAATCAAACCTCAGTTTTATAGCCTTCACCTTGGGCCCCAAACTAAAAGAATGATACAGTACACACTTGCAATGAAATTTAAACAAACCAGTATATACAGTGATACATATTACAATAGAAAACACTTCAAAGATTGTACCATTTGAGCAACCGACCATTGACTAACCCACCAGATAGTCTTATCCGTTCATTTCTTTCAAAAGGAAAGCAATTTGGCTCCGATGTACAACGATCTTGAAAGTTCCTTTCCATAGATTCTCAAACTTGCCATGCTTACCTTTATCTTCATTTCTCACGTCTCATTTCAGCACTATGTTTTCTATTTGAAACTTGTCCGCCTTTGCCTTTCGATCATATATCTTCTTAATTCTCTCTTGCAGCTTGAAAGTGTTCTGAAATACCTCCTCTCTAGTTTGCTGCAAATGAATATTTGATTGATTCTCCGCTGCAAATGATCATCTTTGTTTCTCACTTCTTGTAGGAGTTTAACCACCGAGACTGCAAGAGAGGTCGGGAAGACCGTGTCCACACCATACACGAGCTCGAAAGGAGACATGCTTATAGATTTCTTTTGACTTACTCTGTCTACCCAAAGTGCATTAACAAGCTTTTTGTGCCAACTTTTCTTATTTGTTTCCAGCAGCTTTTTGATAATGTTGACCAAAGTTTTATTTGAGGATTCGGCCAATCCGTTACCTTGGGGGTAATATGCAGTTGAGTGCCCCAAAGAGATTTGATATTTATTACAAAAGTCAATAATTCTTTTAGATTTAAAGGCTACTAAATTATCAGTGATCAACTTATTTGGACATCCAAAACGAGACAAAATATTGTTTTGAAGAAATGAAATGATTACCAAATCACTGGCCTGCCTTGTAGGAATCGCCTCAATCCATTTGGTAAAATAGTTCGTCGCTGTGAGGATCAATTTGTGCTGCGTTGAAGAAGTAGGATGGATCTCGCCAATGAAGTCCAAACCCCACTGCTGAAATGGAGCACTTACTTCAATGGGCTTGAGTGAAGGCTACAATTTCCTCCTACCTTGAAAAATCTGACATTCATGGCAGCTTGCTACGGTTTTGTACACATCAACAAAAAGAGTTGGCCAATAATATCCTGCCCTCAGAATTTTATTGGCTGTTGTCTTCTAGAAAAGATGACCTCCGCAATCTCCCTCGTGAAAGTCTTCCATAACTTGTTTTGCCTCTTCTTCAACCAAGAAATTAAGCAAGACACCATTAGGATCTTTCCAATAAAGTGCATTATTCATGATACAAAACTTGGCAGCCTTCAATTTCAGGGTCCTACTCTTGTTTTTAGCCATTCCAGGTGGTGGTGATAGATTTTGGAGTACATAAACAATGTCTGAATGCCAAGGAGAAAGAAGAAAAATTTCTGATACCTGAGCGGGTGAACTCTCTTCATCTTCCTTGGACATAGCAGCAATGAGATTAATGTCCAAGCCATGCAGATTTGACTCAGCCATTAGTTGGGCCAGCCCTTGTCCTTTGATGAGTTTTGTCGGTTTGATCTCCATTTCATATTCCAGCAAAGCAACAATCCATTTGCCTCTTCTTCCCTCTGGATCTGTTTGCTCTAAGACATCATTGATGGCAGCATTAGGGACATAAGCAAGGATGTGAGAATGTAGAATATAGACTCGAAAGTATTTTAATGCCTTCACCAAAGCAAGAGCCTATTTTTCAATAATATTATACTTTAAAGCTGCATCCCTTATGGTTCTGCTGAAAAATGCAATTGGTTTCTCGAGTTGGTCTCTTTTCTGCATCAAGACCGCTGCCATATTATGGTCAGAGGCAAACGAAAACAAAATGAATTCTTGAGTATAATCCATGCTGATCAAAATCAGAGTTGAAGATAGGGCCAATTTCACCAAATTGAAAGACATAACTGCTTCCTCGGTCCACTTCACTAAACTATCTTTCTTGAGCATGTTTTTGATTTCCCTTAAATGTTCTGCAAGATTGGGTACAAAGCAACGTAATAAATTCATCTTACCGTTGAATGATTGAATCTCTTTCTTACTTCGTGGAAAATCATTCTTTTGAATGGCTTCCACCCGAGCTAGATAGACGTGGATGCCCTTCTTTGATATAATATGACTGAAAATATTTCCTTCATCCATGGCAAACAAACTCTTCTTTGGATTGAGAGATATACCATACTTTCTACATCACTGAAATACAATTTTCAGATGATAGAGGTGCTCTTCATCTAAATTAGAGAAAACTGTTAAATCATCAAGATAAACAACTAAAAAGACATCTTTTTCAATAGCAAATGCAATATCCATTGCCCACTGAAAAGTCACACCAACATTCTTCAATCCGAAAGGCATTTTTGCATAATGAAAAGTTCCCCATGGAGTGGTGAACACTGTTTTGTCTCTATCATCCTCATGGACCAGAATTTGGTTATAACTCGAATACCCATCAAGTAGCGACATGCGAGATGCTCCAACTACCCTTTGAAGTATGTGATCCATCTTAGGCAATGGATAGTTATCCTTCAAAGATACTTTATTCAGATTTCTAAAATCAATACATAACCGAATCTCACCTGTTTTCTTGCACACGGGCACCAAATTAGAAATCCAATATGAAAATCATATGGGGACGATGATACTAGCTTTGTACAACTAATTCACTTCCTTCTCTATTGAGGGGAGCAGCTTTGGATTTATTCTTCTTAGCTTCTGATGGAAAGGCTTTTGACTTGGCTTGATCGGGATGATATGCTGAATTATGCTTGTGTCATATGCCTTCAAATCTGAACAATCCCATGCAAATACATCAGTGAAAGAAGATAGTAAACTGATATATTTTTCTTTTACCTATGAAGGCAACGCCTTTGATAATTTCACCATTTTAGGATTTTCAACTGATCCAATGTTCACATCCTCAACTCCTTTCTTGGTTGGCAGCAAGCTGGGTTTTCGGGCTACATCATCTTGATAAAAAAACTCCTCTAAAGGTATTAGACCTTTAGGAATGGCATTTTCCTTTAGCTACAAAAATTCCATCTGATTGACTTCTATATACACCTCACCATCATCATAATCCACATGAATAGAAGTGTCTTTGAATTTACCTTCATTCTGCAGAAATTCATCGATTTATTCGTCATCTTGAAACACTTGCCAATACCTTTGGTTGTCAGGGACAGCCAGGCGATGTTTCACATGAATCTCAAACTTATTGTTTGAATTCATTGGAATTTTCAAATTACTTGCTGCTGTTGCAAGTGAATCTGCAATGACGTTCTAAACACGAGGGACACATGTCAAAGTGTAATCTGAAAATAATTTCAAGATATCTAATACCACATTGCGGTAGGCCCACATTCGAGGATTCTTAGCTTGGTATTCCCCTTTCACTTGCTTGATAACTAGCTTGGAATCGCCATACACTGAAATCCTTTTAGCATTTAACTTTCTAAGAATTTTTAAACGAGCAATTAAAGCTTCATATTCAGCCTCATCATTTGAATAGTCAAAAGCCAATTTATAAGAGCAGACCCTTACATTAGTTGGCACTTTGTTTGGGGCGAAAACAGGGTTGCGAATTCAAATGCCAATTCCAGTACCTTCCCTTCCTACTGCGCCATCAAAATCCATGCTCCACAGGCTTGCTTCATCCTCCAAATGCTGAAATTCTGTTTGCTCTGTCACTTTTCCTTGCTATCCATCAATATGTTGCTGTTGTCAGAAGGCTGGTTGCTCAACGATACTATCAAGTCTTTGTTTTTCTTACTTTAAGACCTCTCTGAAATTTTCAGTGATCTCTGGAATGTCTTATACTTCAACTATTTGACTATTTACATCATTAAAGCTATATGAATATAAAACAAATGATTCTAAATCAGTATGTACATAGTTGATTGGATGATTTACCAATTTCTCCTTGCTAGTGATCATGTACTTCATCTTTTGTTCCCAGTATAATTTCCTCATTTGACCAAACACGGGAATGGTAGCATAGGAGAAATAAAGTTGCAATGTCCCTTTAATTTTTGCTCCCCAAGATCTGGAAAGAAGCAAATCAAATCTAGGAGGTATATCTGCCACAACCACATCCATCAAGACATTTTTAGCCGGAATCTGATCTAAACTGACCACCAAATCTTTAATAAGACTGATGCATCTTACGCTACCAAAATTGAAAGAGTAAAGGTCATGGTACTTTCTGGTGATATCTAATCCCAATTTCTCCATGATGGCCTTAGGCATGAGATTATGAGATGCTCCGAAATCAAACATAGCATTATGTAACACATAATCATGCACCCTAAGGCTGATGTAAAAAGGAGCTACATCACTATCTTGAGAGGACCTTTCAATGCTGGACCAAAAATCAACTCAGGCTGATCATCCTCCACGTTTACCATATCAAATAATGGATCTAAATTCAAAATTTTAGATACCTGACCTTTTTGTCTAGTGTTCTTCATCAGCTTAGTCAAAGGAATAGATACCTTAGCAATTTCATTTTCTAAGTTAAAAACTGAAGTTTTCTCTACCTCTTTAGTTGAAATATCTTTCTTTTCAGTTTTTTCCTTCGATGCACTTGGTTGATTGAATCTTTCATTTGCTAATGGTGTTTTGCTGGTACTAGGATCAACTATCTGTTTTCCCTTTTTCTTCACCATGGGAGGATCATTCTTTGGCGCTGTTGTCTCTTTTCTTTTCTGAATTGGATTTATGGGCACATCTCTGCTTCTGAGTGAATATTGTCTTTGCTGGGCTGACAGAGAATTCATGTACCCTCTTTGATATTCATCAGAATCTTCTTCAAGAGCTATTTCATTTGCCAAGATGAAATTTTTGTCCTTTTGTACAGCTGAGTTCTCAAAATACTCCTCGTCTTCAGTGATAAACATTGGCATATCATAAGGTGTAAAGAAATGATTCTCCTCTCCAATTACATCCTCCTCCTCATCTGATTCCGGACCATGTACAAAATCTTGCTGTAGGGGTGTCTTCATCTGCTGTTGTGCTGCTTGGTATTGTGCTCGTTGCTCTCTTTGTTTGATTCTAAATTGTGGTTGTTGTTGACCATGGAAGTTGGGATTTCTGACTTGTGGATCAGGCTTTTCAATGGTCAATTTGTCAAACATCTTCTCCATCTTACGGAGCACTTGATCTAAAGTGGAAACCTCTTCCTTTATTGATACCTTCTTTTCAACCTTTGTTCTTGCTCTCTTGGCAAGCGATTAGCTTCAACATTGACTGCAATTTTCTGCATATCTTCCAAAGAGGCCAGATCTCTTTCTCTTAATTGATAGGCCATTTTAGGATCGAAACCATCCGGGAACTTAATCAAGGCCAACCCCATAGGTGGCTTTATATCAGCAAGAATCACATTGTAAACGGAATTGAATCTAATACAATAATCTTGAACGGACTCACCAACATTCCACTTGATGTTCTCTTATTCATAAAGGATCTGAAGAGGGTTTTTCTTCACTTCCTAGCGATCCAAGAATTGTCTCTGAAGATTAGGAAACGTAGTGACACTTGCAGCCCGCAAAGCTTTGAACCACTTCCTCACTTCACCTCCAAAGGTTTGTACAAATAGTCTCATTGTCACATTTTCTGCATCAATCTCATGAAGGTCAAAGAAGTCTGTCATCCTATCCACATGTTGTTGAGCTGTAACACTTTGAGGAGTGCCATCAAACAATGGAATTTTTCTTTGATAATCGGCGGGCATGTCATCCAAATTTTGAGGCAACACAAAGGGTGCAAATCGTGTAGCCATTGCTCTAGGTGGATTTGCAACCGGTCTTGGGGATGTAGGGGGAGTGGGTGTAGTCGATGTATGAGGTGTATGAGGTGTGGATGGAGGTGAAGAAAGTTTGGACGTTTGAGGGGTAGAAGGAGTAGATGGAGGTGACACCATTGCAGATTTTTGATCAGAGATAGAAGGCCGCACGAGAATGTTGGGAATGAAGGGAGTTTCGGTGGGAATTCCGGAGCTAGATGCAATAGCAGATGACCCAAAAGTTGCAGATGCAGAATCTAAGAATTTAAGAATGTTTGTAGCCACAATGGAAGTTTGGAGTTTCAA
The DNA here is from genome assembly GCA_000404065.3 of Pinus taeda. Taxonomy (NCBI): domain Eukaryota; kingdom Viridiplantae; phylum Streptophyta; class Pinopsida; order Pinales; family Pinaceae; genus Pinus; species Pinus taeda. The sequence goes on from APFE030743914.1 coordinate 60,741, forward strand.
GATATAATCGTCAATTGATTTATTGGCCTTTCCAGTTTCTAGATCTTTGACAAACTTTGGATTTAGGACAGTAGAAGCAACAACACTTTCTGATTTAGTCTCAAACAATGAAAGATCAAAATGCTCATCAAACTCAAGATCTCTCAGATATTCAAAAACCACTAGACATGAATGAGATCGAAACACCAGAATCACAAAACTCTCTCGGCGAAGGATTCTCAGAATGAGATTGGGATTTTCATACACAGGGGGTGGATGAGGATCAGGATTTGCTCTAGTATATCTTATAGAAGCCAGTGTGTTATTACTTCCAAGAAATCAAATGGACATTATCAACTTGTTTAGCCTATCAAATTATAAGCTTATCATCTAAAAGTTTAGAATTATCAGATGTACTGCGGCAATTTGTAGGCCATATGTTCCGTTTATAAGACTAGACTGGAGATTGACTGAAGCAACTTTTATCTACTTTTGCTAATGCAAAGAAAATGCATTTCGAAGGCTACCTGGCTAATCTTCAGGCTTCGTCTGTAGTTTATAAAACGAAGAACACTAACAAACAAACAATTTCTTCCCTAGTATGGTTGCCATTATGTTAGAGCCTAAATCTACCTCAGGTTGAGAAAGGTAAGATCTAGGATAACATCAGACCACGCTTAACCTGGTAGCTAGCCCTACCAGATTAGGAGAGGGCTCTCTCCTATCAATCTCAGCAAAGATGATCAATGAGGCTTGAGACGACTGATGTGAAAGACTGATTTTAGGCTAGGTATGAGTGCAAAAAAGTTTGATTAAATTTGATGATGCTTTGTTGGCTCAAATGGAAAGGCAAATTTTGGGTCTGGGGAAGGAGGCTCGGTTTTGCAGAGATCTCTATGGGGCAAGGTAGGAAAATGATTTGATACTTAAAATTGAATGACATGGAGAGATTTTAGATAGGTGAGGAGCTGAAGAGGGCAAGAAAACTTCAGGGATCCTCTTCAAATAGCTGAAAACATAAATAACTAAGCAAACTCTAGGTAGAGCACTGCAATTTCAATGGATTCTACTTTTATCCTTGTTTGTTTTAGTTAAGATGAAGCAAGAGAGATAATGGCATACATAAAACACATGTAAAATTACAATTACAGAAGGAAACACAATACCAAATCAATATGCCACATGAATCCCACAGAGTGCTGCAAACCCTGGTCTATTCCTTAGCCAAAACTGCTGAAAAATGTATACAATGAAGTTCCAAGTGTTCTCAAAAGTCCAACCTTTGCTAATGAATGAAAAATCACAATATATAGGCAAAAAACCACTCATCCTAGCCTCTAGGGGTCAAGCTAATAAGTTTAGGAGCTGTTCCAACAAAGTCTAAAGTGAGAACTAAAAATTAGGCAGTGGAACAACTTGCCTCTAAAAACTAGGGAATATATTCATTCAGTTGTAAACCACCTTTTCATGGATGAATCTACCTCTATGAGTGAAAATTTAGCATAATTACGTCAATATCCATCAAATTACATTAAATTACATCATGAATTTGACATTTAGAAGGAGAAAAGTCAAACTGTCAAGAAACTAGGCAAAAAATAGAGTATTTTTGGTCAAACTGAGCAAAATTTCCCCAATGTGCCGTGCTGATTTCCCTATGCGTAGTGCCTTTTTGCAGCTGCTTTTGGAGGCCTTCCTGGTGTCAAAATTTCTCCATGTGTGTTGGTTGGAAAGGTCTACCTATCTACTTTCCATAATAGGTGGAATTTTTTAATTTGGCCTCCATTTCCCCCTCCAAAACTGAATTCTCCCAACACTGCTTCATGTGTGTCCAAAAAGGGGCAGAAAGGTCATATTTGGGGTGTTTTTGACCTTTTTGGGGCTCAAAACCTGTCAAAATTTCTTGGCCATTGGTGAGCATGCATATTTCTCCATGAAAAATCCAAAAATGCTGAGTTTTCCTCAAAAGGAGGCCTCCATCAAAGGCAAGCGCCAGGTGGCACGACACATTGGGCAGAAAAACCTATGTTTTGGCCCAAAAAATCCAAAATTGCAAAAAATGTCCCAAATTTTTTGAAATTTGGGGTGAGTGTTCTCGATCAAGTGATATGTTGGTCCAAGGAATCCTCATCCAAGATCTGAAGTCTATCTTGCTCGTTTCGCTTCCTCGATGCCTTCTTCAACTTGGCGTTCAAGTTTCTGATTCTTGTCTTGTAACTTTTATTTCTCGCCAAGTAATGTTAGGCCATATGCCTCAACATTTTTTTCTCCCTGTTGGCCTTCTCTAGCAACTTTTATAAGTGGATATTCACTCTCTCAAGCCAAGATTCTTGATCAGCATTGAATTCTTGCTCAAGTGGTGTGAGCTTCACTTTCCTCCTCTTGGCAGCTTGGCATTTTTCTCGTATGTTTTGTAGCTCCATAATGGTTTGCTGATCTTCTAGCTGCTTGATTCTTTGCTCCAGGTATTTGATTATCCACTTAGCTCTTTCTAGGTTGAGGGACAAATCATTGATGTCCGCCTATTTCTCCTGGATGATCTCCTTGAGCTTTGAGCTTTGTGGGCCCAAATCAGTGTCATCATCCTGAATGAGAATGAAATCTGTCTCCTGCTCTCCTAAAGGTTCCTTGTCATGTAATGGTAACTTACCCTTGTCCTAAACCTACTCTTTTGATGGAGGAAGCAAGACCCCTTCCACCCCTGGTGGAGATAATACTCGCTTTGCTGCTGCAAACAATCTTCTAGTGCCCTTTTGATGGGTGACAAACACCGACACACTAGCAGTTTGTGTCTCATGACTCTCTTGCTGATGTGAAGGTCCACCTGTCTCATGAAAAGCTTCTGGAAGTACTTGAGGAGCTGTGAAGACCTCATGAGAAATGAAATCCTCCCATGAGATGTTCTACAAACCAAGCTGATGCATGACCACAATCTTGATTATTGCAAAATGGTATATGTTGTTATACTGCTGCTGAGGAGTCTTCCTTTGCACTACGGTGGTCATCTTCTCAATATTTTGGCACATGAAGTAGGGGAGATTCATCATTCTCACCCTGGTAAAGTGCATCAACAATCTGATGTGATAGGCATATAGGCAAGAAAACCGGCCCTCACAGCTGAAATACTTAATTATGAGTTTCATCAAGGAAGCATATGAGTCTTTCAGGTACCGGAAGGGAAAAACTCTGCTGAGATGTCTCTGGTAACCAACCTTGATGTATGGCTCAGAATGTTCCCTGTCAATTTGCTGCCTTTTATTCCACTGCTCTCTGACATTTGGAATTCCAGTTGCTAGAGAAATAGAATCCAGTGTCAAGGTGAATGCCACACTTGCTAGAGTGACTTGGCCATTATGTAGATGAAGCACAAACAACCTGGCCAACTCATGATGGTACTGGACTCTCGCAACCATCTCACAGAACTGATAACAGGATTGGTGATGAAAGCACGTGACAGCAAGAGGGCAGGCCTGCAACTCGGCAAGTGAAGTAGGCTCCTCTCGTATATGTTTACCACCCTTGTGAGGTCTCCTTGGTGCATGCATTTCTATAGGAGAGTCACTGCATGTCTCTTCATCTCAGTCATAGGAAGGATCAGATTCCATGTTTTCCAAATGTTTGTGTTGTCTTAGATGAGTATGAAGATATTTTAGGTGTCTTTGATCTTTTGCTGCCAAGTGTATGAAAATGTATGAGGGACTATGAAGGGAGAGGGTAAGAGGGGTTTTGGGAATATTGCTGACTGAAATTTGGGGAATAAAAGGGTTTTAGGGACAGTTTTTAGGCTTTGGGATAGCAATTAGGGATTGGTATTTTTCTAGCTAGGGTTTAGGATAGTGGGAGTTGGGGATAGGGGGGGAATGAATTTAGGTGTATGGGGATAGTGGAATGAGTCAATGAAACTAGAAAAGAAGTCAGGGAATCAAAGGGTGAGGGAGTGATGGCAACAAAAACACATCTACATACCCTAAGCAATTATTTTTTGAGCAAAAATTGCAAGGAGGTAGGGTTTGAAATTTTTTTCACTAAATCATCATAGGCATCTTAAGACACACATTCATTGGCATTGGAAGATTATTTGACTTACTTTGGACAGGTGGCAGCTGAGCTAATTTAGCATTTGGATGAATTTCGTGGTGAAAATGTCTTGCAGCTCTATGCGCCATGCCACAAACCCAACGCGTCACGCCTACTGTATGCGCTGCACCAGTGTATTTTTTACACTGTGGAGGGCAGCCCAATGCACCATGCCAGCCCTATGTGCTGCGCCGCTGACCCAATGCATCGCGCCCCTAAATTTGGAACTATTTGCTGCAATTCTCCTACCACGAGCTTGCTCTAAGTTTCTCTTGCTCTTTTGGATGAAAATGAGCCTTTTAAGCACAAGAAATGGCTTATATACAAAAGAGTTTAATTTTTCACTCATAAAACCCACTTTTGTAATGTTTACATTTGACACTTTCTTTTCAAACTCTGTTTTTAGGCAATTTTGCTTTATTTTGCCTCTGATTAACTGAATGACTTGACTTTTTGTTTGCCTTGTAGGTGACAAAGATTGTAAAGCTGGGCAAGGCAACCAGGGTTGCCATTGAAGCTGTTACATATGAAAAACTAAAATTACACCTAATTATATACATGAAAACATAAAATACTATGTTTTTCCTCAAAACAAGGTTTTGAGGAAAAATACATTTATGAGAATATGATTATGGTATTTATTGGTATTGGAACTTTATTCAACCTCCTCATGTGCCTGCTGACTGTTATTGAACATTTTGAAGACCCTTTTGATGAAACCCTAGACCTAATGAAACTGAAACCCTAAAAATGACCCTTGCAAATTTAAAGACAAAAAATGACTGCAGATAATCTTGACGAATGGAAATGGGCCAGCAGGTAAAGGGAATGAGGGAAAATTTACAACAAGCCACTACCATAAGATGATCCATGCTCCTAATGGAATGCAGCTGACTGAGAGAGACACCTAATATGCAATGCAACAAGAGAATTTGATCACTGACGGAGGGATGAAGATACCGAAACTAACAGAAAGGACCACAGGAATGAAAATCCAATAAAGAAAAATTGACATATCTTTTTTGTAGCAAGTACAAACTAAACTAATCCACAAAAAGTTCATCCAACCTTAGAGAGAAGAAAATTTAAAAATGTAAAGCAATAAAGCAGATGAAATCCCTCAGTATAATGTAGTGGATGCAACTTCATTTGTTAAAAATGTAGCTATGTTTACAATGTTAACATTAAGGGGCAGTATATGAAAACAATTATATTAAGGCAAATTTTCAAATCTAATATTTATTGGTTAATGTGCAGCTGGAAAAATTAATAACTGTTGGGAAATACTTCATCTTTATTGAATGCTTAAGCATGATTTACCTAGATAGCATCAAATGGATGTGTCTTCAACCCAGAAGGTGCTTTCGATTCTACCAATTTCGAAGCAATAAACCTTAAGGTTTGCCATAACTGAATAAACAAGAAAAGGTATGTGCATTGAAATTTTGGTACCTTGAGATTCACTGACCCACAATATATGAGCAGAGCAATCATACCATAGTCTAGAAGTGGAATCTTCCCCAGTCATTTCTTACTCATATGGGAGTAGAAAGCATTCATGGGATCCCATATGCATACATGAATCCGAGAGCTTTGTTGACACGATGGGCAAGCTCCATATATACCTAAAACACATACTCATTATCAAGAATAGAGAACAAAAATATATAGATGAATTCGAAAGGTTTTGCAAGGCCTGGTGAAAAGGTTATTTCTCCCCTTGCTTGTTGTTAGAGGTGAAATCCAAATTCCACTGAATAACATGTTGCATTTCTACATAACCTCATATTGCAAACACCAAAATAAGGTTGATGGTTGCAACAACTTAGCAAAAAACACGAACCATCCTTTGAGTGTTTGGCTGTTGAGCTTTCACATTGAAAGTATTGCGGTTAATATTATCTCCTCTTTAACTTCGTAGTTTGACAACATCCACAGTTTCAAAATCATCTAATCTAGGTTTAGCAAACTTCCTAGCCATTCACCCCACCTTAGACAAAAGAAAAATCATTGTTAGCTAAGTCTCTATTACCATTGCAAATTCAACCTTACACCAAAGAAAACTCTTCCTGACCATTGCAATCTATCCATGATTCCTTTAAATCATAGTGGTTTGTTCATGCTTCATTCACTTTCAACGCCTTCAATAAATTGGCAATATACTCCTAAAAAGTTAAAAGCACACTCTTCATAGAGTCAACTTCATTATGCTAGTGTTTCACTACTGATATTCAAATCAACGTATGACAAAATTAAAAGAGTTTTTTATTATGGATGATCATCCACCCATTTCCATTTTGCCATTGATCTAATTGGTAAGTTGGTGCACTTACCATCACAATGAACCAAACTCAAAACTTTGTAGGGAAGAAATTTTTTTGGTTCCTACGACCAAGACTGAATGCAAGTTCTAGGGACAAATAACTCATGATTTTACAGGAATCAATGGATACAATGAGGTTCATGCAGTGAGAAATTTGATAGAATAGATACCCCTCAGCTATGGCATCTATGTTGACAACATAACTCATTGTGCGAAAGAAAACATGACGACCATTTACCTATCAAAAATAAAAATAACATCCATCCTACAAAACAAGCAATAGTTTTCCATTAATACACTAGTTTTGCACAATGGAATATATGCCTTTAAAGTCCAAAGTCAGAACCACCATGAAAGTCACAACACAAGTAAAATATTATTTTATGGGGAAATTATACTATTTGCCTCACCAACCATGAGTTTCTCCTTGGAATGAGATCAAATCACTATTCCACCCTGACGTGCACTTTATTCCACAATTTGAACCTTCTGTAAGTAACATTGCATTTATCTTGATTTGGGGTTAGTCAGGCTCCCAGTTAGTTTCCTAGATGTCACTTGTTTAAGATATTTTTGAATTTAAACCAAGGCTTGCTTAAATGTCTCTCACATAATCCCAATTATAGTCTTTGTTTCTCTATGCTTTCCTTTTCCATGTTTGTTGTCACACAACTTCAAGAGTCTTACAGATGCTCCTCCACATATAAACCACCACATTTCTAATTAAATCGATGCCATATCAACATATTCTAAGATAAATTGATGTAAAAATATAACTTCATATAAAACAACAGTAAAGTTCTTGTGAACCACTACTTTGCAAAATATCCATTTTTCCATTCTTCAAATTTTAGTTGTTGCAGCGAGAGGGAAAATACCATGAAAAAGAAATATGATAGAGTAGATATATAGAAAAGGTACTTTAAGGTTGTGTTTCCATTTCATACCTTATTGTTTACTGCTTACAATAACATTTCAGGCGGCCGTGTTGCATAATAATATCCACAATAAGCCATAAAAATCCCAGCGAGGAGGACAAGTTCACAAGGAACAAATGTCCAATATCCATCTTGAAATGATCAAATCAAAGGACACTCCAAGACAAGCTTGAGAATACAAAATATTAGAATCCAAATGCAATGAATGCAAGTATAGCCTTAACAGTTATAAAAATATTATATGACATATTTGAGCCATCTGGTACACCAAAAAATTATGTAAAATAATGAATTAATAGGAAAAGGTCTTGCTGCCCTGATTATCAAGAAACATTGATTTTTTGATGTCTTCAAATAAGCAACTTGAAAATGTCCTTTTTCCATAGTTGAACTTGTACTAATATTTAGTATGAATAAAGTTGGGCCTGAACTTCATTCAAAATACTTTGAAAACTGTACCAAGGAATCAACTAAATGCCTTGCAGGAAAATTTTACCTAGCTTTCAACTAACTTTGCTACCACCAATCATGAAGGGAGCATGGATTCATGCTTTCCAACATGTAATAAGAAACATGTAAAGAAGTAGATGAAATCCTCCATCCATGAAGGTAGAGTATCAACAAATATGCAGTCATAGTGATCAATTGGTTTCTCAAAAACAATCTTTGCATTGTTGTTACTAGAGCTTAGCCATAAATACTGTCTCAGAATATTTTTTGGGCTTTTGTTTCTCTATATTTGCAATGTTATAATTTATTTGGTGAGAATATCAGTAGCAAGCCCTTCTTAGGTATATGTTTTTGCTTCTAGTAGAGACGTCTTGACTCAATTCACGATGATGTAAATTCCAGCGTCAACCTCATTTAAGTTGTTCCTTCCTTGAGATCTCCAAAACTACACCTTTTTATGGCATAAAGATGGTGACGTTAAGGTTTGAAATGATCCACAACATATATTTTGTGATTTGAATATTATTTATTTGAAGGATGTGAATGTGTCAATTCCTTCTGCTTTGACAAACTAAATTGTGATGGGATTTAAGCAACCAACAAAGCTACAAATTTCTTGTACATATGAAAAGATTGTCATAGGTTTTCAAATTATGGAAAAAAAAGGAAGACTATTTGTTAAACTTATTGTCATGGATAAAAGAAGATTGAGAATTTGACAGTTGAACATTATACTTTGATGGTTTGAAGGAATCTGTATTTGATTTCCTAGAACCAAAGGTTGGAGGTGAATATACATTTATCTTGTTAGGGCTAATTTTGGTGAAGGTTGATCCAGGTGGATATTGGTGGCCACCCACCTATTCCACTTGGACCCCCACCATTGTTTCTTTTAGTTTTTCAATTTCGTTAATTGTAGCACAATTTACTGTTTTTGGTAGTTTTTCGGGTCCTAAACTTCCGGAGCCATTTTGAGGCTTTGTAAATATTCCTCTTAGTGATTTCATTGAAATATAATTCTAAGATGTAGTCCCCATAGATATCTTTCCAACGATGTATCATGCGCATAAAACAGAGATAATATGACCAAGTTACGACCCCAGGAAGTTGGTTTCTCAAGTAACCCCAACGAGGCCAAACAACTCTTGGTGTTACATCTCCTTGGGTTATGGATTTGGTTCTTTAGGGTTTTATCTTATTGTTAAATAATAAAAAGGCCCTTGAGCCTCATTGTAACTCAGTTCAGAGGCATGTAGCCACCACATCTCTTCTCAGAGATAAGCTACCATCGCCCGATCTAGTCTCATTTCCATTCTATTTGTAAGCATATTTCATTATTTGATATTAATGAAAGGAAGTGTTATTTCTGTTGCATCTCTATATTTATGGTTATATCTATAATTTGTTGCATTCCTGTTTAAATTCGGGTCAGTGGTATAAGAGGGGTCTCCTCTTTCTCTATTTTTCTTTGCATGTCCCCAATGAGGTTGGGATATAAGGAGTCAGGGCTCGAACTAGTCAAACCTTTGCAAGACCAGCCTCGTAAACCCTTATGGCCTCCCATGGGGGAAGAAAAGAAAGATGAGGGAGGAGGAGATCCTATCAGAATATTGCTTGAGGAGGCCCTAAAGAAACAAAGGAACAATATGATGGATAACTTTTCCAAGATCCTTCAACGCTTGCCCACCTGTGGTGCATCCACATCTAACAACCACTCTGGAGGCTCCACACCTTTTAACGTACAAGTAAACTTTGAAATTCCCATATTTGAGGGCCAAATAAATTCAGACATCGTAGATAAATGGTTGAATTTTCTAGAAGGATATTTTTTTGTTCATGATTTTTCTAGCCGAGAAAAGATTACTTTTTCTCTTCTCAAAGCCGCCCCCCACGTCAAGGATTGGTGGAAACTTATTGTGAGAAGAAGGATGAAAGTATGACTTCAATGTTTTCAACTGCTTCCATTTGGAATTCATTCCAGGATGCCATCAAGGAGAAGTACCACCCTATCAGGAGCGACGAGGACAAATACATAAAGTGGACCACACTGCGGCAGGGAAGGGACCAAGATGTGCCAGAGTTTACCAATGTTTTTTATACCCTTTGCACAAAGTTGGGTATCAAGGATTCTGAGAAACATTTGGCACTCAAGTACTGCGACTGACTACATAGATACATCCAGGACAAGATGGAGTTCCTAGACATCTCCTCACTCAGCATGGCGTACTAATACGCTGTAAAGATCGAGCAAAATTTTAAACAAAAAAAGAGAGAATTTGGATCTGCAAATATGAAGTGAGGGAAAGGTGCCCCCAAACTATAGAACAAAGGAAAAATCCAAGGCAGGACGACCCAGGACAACCTGCCAAGGCCTCAAGCAAAGGAAAAAATAGCGAAGCTGAAGAAGGACATGAGAAAGTGCTGTAAGTTCCATAAGAGCTCCACCCACAACACAAGTGATTGTCAGGGCAAGCAGTCATTGGTGGCCGAGCTGAAGGCTTCAAAATCAGATGCATGTTCCAACTTTGAGTAACCTGACAAATGGAATGACAAAGTGAATTAGATTATTGATGTAGAGCCCAGTGCCACTATCGCCACCATAGAGATCCAGAAGGAGGAACCTGAAGATCCAGAGGAGGAGGAGAGTCTCTTCCACTCTCACATGTGGGCAATGGGTTCCTTGCAATAGTTTATTGTTGACAGTGGGAGCCAAAAGAAACTCATTGCAGCAGAGGTCATGAAGTGGCTGGGCTTACCGACCACAACACACCCACAACCGTACACCATTGGGTGGCTTCACCAAGGACGAGATCTGTGCATGAGCCAACAATGTTGCCTTCCATACAACATTGAGCCCTTCATGGATGAGGTATTATGTGACGTTACTCCCCTTGATGTTTGTGATGTATTATTTGGTGAACCATACTTGTGGAAGCGACATGCTGTGTATGAGACAAGGCCTCGTGTTGTTATTCTTACATTGGGAAATAAGTTGTATAGGATACTGGAGGTAGCACTGCCTACTACCATCTCTTTGGTTACTGCAAAACAATGTAGTAAGCTCATTTCAAAAACTGGGAAATTTGCTTTCCTAAGGATATGCCGTCAAGGAAAGAAGAAGATGGTGGCCACGACCTCCAGATAGGGCCCCTCCACACGACAACAACAGATGGACATGGTCATGGAGGAGTACAAGGACATCTTCACCTCCCTCGCAAGGGTGCTTCTGAAATGTCAGGTAAAACACTCCATCGATTTGACCCTGGTTGCGTCATTACCCAATGAACCAATCTATCAATGCTCTATTCTAGAGAATGATGAAATCAAGAGGAAAATTCAGGAGCTGCTACATAAAGGTTACATTCGGCCAAATTCATCACCTTGTGGGATCCCAATCGTGTTGGTACAAAAGAAGGATGGGACTTGGAGACTCTGTATTGACTATTGGGCACTGAATAAGATCACTGTTCGAGATAGGTACCCGATCACATGGATTGATGACCTTTTGGACTAACTCAAAGGGGAATTTTTTTTTAGCAATATCAACTTGAAGTCTAGATATCACCAAGTACCAATCAAACCCTCTAATGTGTGGAAGACTGCCTTCAAATCCAAGGATGGCCTTTTTGAATGGTTGGTTATTCCTTTCAGGTTGACGAATGCTCCTGAAACCTTCATGAGGCTGATGGATTACATCTTGTAGTGATTCACCAACTCATTTGTAGTGGTATACTTGGATGACATCCTGATCTTTAACCAAAGTTGGGAAGAGAAACTCCAACACATCTGACAGGTTCTCCAAACACTGCGACAGCACAAGATGTGTGCCAATTTGGAGAAATGCACTTTTGGCATGACCCAGGTTCAGTATTTGGCATACATTATTGATGAACGAGGGGTGCATGTGGATCCAACCAAGATCTAAGTCATTCAGGACTGGCTGGCCCCAACCACTTTGACAGGGCTCCGTAGCTTTCTGGGTCTTGCCAATTTATAACGTAGGTTCATGTTGGGGTTCTCTCATATCACTTGGCCATTGAGTTAAGTCACCAAAGGAGGAGTGAAATAAAAATTCTTTTGGTCTGAATCTCAACAGAAGGAATTCAAAGAGTTGAAACATCACCTCTACTCTGCACCAATGCTCACATTACTAGACTTGCAACAACCATTTGAGATCGATACAGATGCCTCTGACTATGCTATTGGGGTAGGTCTTACTCAACAGGGGCATCTAGTGGCATATCATAGTGAGCCTCTTTTAGACACAGTCCGAAAGTATCCCACTGTAGCCTAAAGAGATGTATTCCATTGTGCAGGCCTGCAGAAAATGGAAGAATTACATTTTGGGGAAGGAAACAATCATCCGCACATAACACCGACCCCCGCAGTTCATACAGACACAAGGGAAGTTGCAGAATGATCACCATTAGAAATGGTCCACATACCTGTAACAATTCCATTTGAATAGCAAGTACAAGAAGGGAAACACAAATAATGTTGTAGACTGTCTCAGTCGACCACCGGTCATGGCATTAACCACCATGCTCAACTCTTGTGGGCACAAGACTTTTGATTGGCCACTTCTCTCAAAAAGCGACCCAGAATTTGTCCACACATACCATACGATCTTGGAGGGTCAGCAAGTTCCATATTTTCACCTCGAGGATGCTCTATTATTCCACTCGGGACACCTTTGTGTTCCTTCAAGCGAGCGTGCGACGATGATTTGGGAAGCGCACTACAATCGGTTAGCTAGGCATTTCGGGGTCGAGAAAATGGTGGCAGTACTACAGAAGTATTTCTATTGGCCGAACCTTTGACAGGATGTCGGGAAATACATCAAATCCTGCATTTCCAGCACCATTGCCAAACCGACCATCAAGAAGCAAAGCCTCTATACTCCGCTTCCTAACCCTAGTCGACCTTGGGAATCCATCTCCATGGATTACATGTCAACGACTGTGTTTTCATGGTCGTCGATAGATTCTCGAAGATGGCCATTATGGCAGCCCGCAAGGAGAGTATCACAACATAAGTCACTGCTAAAATCTTCTTCGAACAAGTGTGGGTACACTTTGGGATGCCATAGTCTATTATGTTAGATCGAGATAGTAGGTTCCTTAGTACATTTTGGTCCAATCTCTGGTCAATGCTGGACACCAATCTCACTAAGTCCACATATTTCCATCCCAAAGTTGATGGCTAGATAGAGTCGTCAACATGATGATCATTCTGCGCATGTAAAAATCAAATCATCCACACACATGGGATGAGAGACTCCCCTATGTCCAACACAACTAAAAATAGGCTCTTCGCAACTTGACTTCCCACAACCCTTTTCAGATGCACTTGGGATTCCAGCCACTCTGTCCCATTGATGTGGCCATACCATTTGCAGCGACTCAAGCAGATTCGGCTCATGTCCAGTCCGAAGCCGACAAGACAAATGGATTCATTGAGCACATTCAACACATCTTCCAATAGGTCCATGACATATTGGAAAAAGCTAATGCTAAGTGCAAGCAGCAGCATGATCAACATTGTGTGCCACACAAGTTCCAGGTGGGCGACAAATTTTGGCTACATTTGCAGAAGGAGCGCCTTGCTGGGCCCCACCACAAGATTCACCCACTTCGATATTGGTCATACAACATCGCCAAGGTTGTGGGAGATAATTATTTTGAGCTCAAAGTTCACCCATTCCTTGGCCTGCACCTACTATTCAATGTGGATCGCCTTTTGCCATACTTTCCACCATTATTGGACACGTACGACATTGCAGAATAACTCCCACCAATAGAGTTAAATCCAGACTGCATGGAACATGTTGCAATTGGTCAGATCATGGAAACGTAGATCAAGAACAATTGCCAATAGAAAATCCAAGTGTATGGAGTTTTCAAAGCTTCCCAATTCCTACACCAAGGAAAATGGCTCACTAGGGACCAAGTTCAGCAAAAGTTTCCTCATCTCATGGAGGAACTCAATGCAATGGAGACCAACGCTTCCTAAGGGGGGAGGAATGATCCAGGTGGTTATTGGTGGCCTCCCACCTATTCTTCTTGGACCCCCACCATTATTTCTTTTATTTTTCCAGTTTCCTTAATTGTAGCATAGTTTACTATTTTTGGCAGTTTTTTGGGTCTTGTACTTCCGGAGCTGTTTTGAGGCCCTAAACGAATTTTTTTTGGCAATATTCCTGTCAACAATTTTGTTGAAATTTTGTTTTCATTTTTATTCTCTAGAGAGATCTTTCGGACGAGGTATCATGCACGTCAAACATAGATAATATGACCAAGTTAGGACCCCGGAAAGTTGGCTGCTCAACTAACCCTAACGAGGCCCATAAAATTTTGGTGTTACATCTCCTCGGGTTAGGGTTTTGGTAGTTTAGGGTTTTCTCTTATTGTTCAATAATAAAAAGGCCCTTGAGCCTCATTTTAAATCATTTCAAAGGCATGTAGCCACCACATCTCTTCTTAGAGATAAGCTACCATTGCTTGGGCTAGTCTCATTTCCATTCTGTTTGTAAGCATATTTCATTATTTGATATTAATGAAAGGAAGTGTTATTTCTGCTGCATCTCTGTATTTATAGTTATATCTATAATTTGTTGCATTCCCATTTAAATTCAGATCAATGGTTTAAGAGGGGTATGCCCTTTCTCTTTTTTTCTTTTCATGTCCCTAATGAGGTCGGGATATAAGGAGTTAGGGCTTGAACTGGTTGAACCTTTGCAAGAACAACCTCATAAATCTCGACGGCCTCCCATGGGGGAAGAAAAGAAAGATGAGGAAGCATGATATCCTATAAAAATATTGCTCGAGGAGGCCCTCTAGAAACAAAGGAACGTGATGGCGAATAACTTTACCCAGATCCTTCAACGGTTGCCCACTTGCGGTGCATCCACATCCAACATCCCCTCTGGAGGCTCCACACCTTTTAAGGTACAAGTAAACTTTGAAATTCCCATATTTGAGGGCCAAATAGATGCAAATGCCATAGATAAATGGTTGAATATGCTAGAAGGATATTTTTTCTGTTCATGATTTTTCCAGCCAAGAAAAGATTACTTCTTCTCTTCTCAAAGCTGCTCCTCACGTCAAGGACTAGTGGGAAACCTACTGTGAGCAGAAGGATGAAAGTATGACCTCACTGTTTTCAGCTGATCCCACTTGTTATTCATTACGAGACACCATCAAGGAGTAGTACTACCCTATTGGGAGCTACGAGGATAAATACATAAAGTGGACCACGCTATGGCAAGGAAGGGACCAAGATGTGCCAGAGTTTACCAATGTTTTTCATACCCTTCGCATGAAGTTTGGTATCAAGGATTCTAAGAAACATTTGGTACTTAAGTACCATAGTTGCCTACATAGATACATAGAGGATGAGATGGAGTTCCTGGACATATCCTCGCTCATCATGACGTATTGATATGCTGTCAAGATCGAACAGAAGTTTAAACAGAAGAAGGGAGACTTTGGATCTGTGAATCCGAAGCAAGGGAAAGGTGCCCCCAAACTGCAGAACAAAGGACAACGCCAAAGTGGGACGACCCAACACAACCCACCAGGGCCACAAGAAAAGGAAAAAACTCAAAGCCAAAGAAGGACACAACAAAGTGGTGTGAGTTCCATAAGAGCTCCACCCACAACACAAGTGAGTGTTGAGCCAAGCAGTCACTGGTGGCCGATCTGAAGGCTTCAAAATCATATGCATGTTTCGACTATGAATCAAAACACAACAAGGGGAATGACAAAGGGAAGAAGATTAATTATGCTGAGCCAAACGCCACCATCACCACCACAAATATCCAGAAGGAGGAACCTGAAGATCCAGAGGAGGAGGAGCGTCTCTTCCACTTCTAGATGTGGGCAAAGTGTTCCCCGCTACAGTTCATTGTTGACCACGAGAGACAAAAGAACCTCATTACAAAAAAGGTCATGAAGTAGTTGGGCTTACTGACCACAACGCACCCACAACTGTACACCATCGGGTGGCTTGACCAAGGATGGGATCTGCGCGTGAGCCAACAATGTCGCCTTCCATACAACATCAAGCCCTTCACGGATGAGGTATTATGTGACATTGCTCCCCTTGATGTTTGTGATGTATTATTAAGCCAACCATAGTTGTGGAAGTGACGCTGTATATGAGTCAAGGCCTCACATTGTTATCGTTACATTGGGAAATAAGTTATACAGGATACCAAAAGTAGCACCGACTACCGCCATCTCTCTGGTTACTGTAAAACAATGCAGTAAGCTCATTTCAAAAATTGGAAAATTTTGATTTCCTGATGATATGCCCTTAAGGAAAGAAGAATATGGTGGACACGACCTCAATATAGGGCCCCTCTGCCTGACAAAAATAGATGGACAATGTCATGGAGGAGAATGAGGACATCTTCGCCTCCCCCGTAGGGGTGCCTCTATACTGTTAGGTTAAACACTCCATTAATCTGACCCTGGGTGCGTCGTTAACCAATGGACCAATCTATCGGTGCTTCATTTTGAAGAATGATGAAATCAATAGGAAAATTTAGGAGCTCCTGCAGAAAGGTCACATTCATCCGAGTTCATCACCCGATGGGAGCCCGATCCTATTGGTACAGAAGAAGGATGAGACTTGGAGACTTTGTATTGCCTATTGGGCACTGAACAATATCACTATCTGGAATAGGCACCCGATCCCATGGATTGATGACCTTATGGACCAACTCAAGGGGGGAAAATATTTTAGCAAGATCAACTTGAAATCGGGATATTACCAGGTACTAATCGAACCCTCTGATGTCTGGAAGATTGCCCTCATAGCCAAGGAGAGCCTTTTCGAATGGTTGGTTAGGCCTTTCAGGTTGATGAATGCTCCTGCAACCTTTGTGAGGCTGATGGATTACATATTGTGGCCATTCACCAACTTTGTTAGGGTCCCACCCTAACCCCCTTATTTATGTAGTGGGATCACGTCATAATAAAGAGTCAATAAAGCCCATATTAATAATTGTAAGTGGTTAACCCGCTATTAATGACGGGACCACAGTTAGTTGCAAATGGGCCTAGTTTTAGATAGATGGTATTAATAAAACCCATGGTATTGATCCATGGTATTACATGTATGAGTCATATATAAAGGATAGAGACTCCCTGCGAGGAGCATCGTGCCTTATTTTTGAATCGATCTCTACTCTATTGGAGGTTGCCCCCTCGAAGAGGCCAGTGAACATTGCTTTCTGAATAATAAAATATTTGTTGTT
>APFE030743914.1:85065-103295 GCA_000404065.3 Pinus taeda
TTTTTCAATAATAAAAAGGCCCTTGAGCCTCATTGTAACTCAGTTTAGAGGCATGTAGCCGCCACATCTCTTCTAAGAGATAACCTACCATCGCCCATGCTAGTCTCATTTCCATTATGTTTGTAAGATATTTCATTATTCAATATTAATGAAAGGAAGTGTTATTTCTGTTGCATCTCTCTATTTATGGTTATATCTGTAATTTGTTGCATTCCTGTTTAAATTAAAATCAAATGTGGTCTATCCTGTGAAGACAACTAGTGTGTTCATTTCACTTGAAAACATAACAAAGGGCCAATGTTCAATCAACATCTTGTTGATAGTGCCAAGTATGAGGCTTTGTCTATGCTTTCAGATGCTGAAGCATTATTTCAATTGCACCTAAAATATACTATATAGTCTCTCTTGTTAAAGGTGATGAAGTCGATAACAAGGGGTATGAACTTCTATCTCTATTATGTTTCGGTTCATATATAATTTATATAAACACTGTATATTCCTCTGTTTTACTGTATGTAGCCACCACATCTCTTTCCCTTGCTTCGAGGTTGCTAAATTAAGGGATGTTGAATTACTTTTTTTGTTAGAATATCAATTTCTACACCAACTTTTGTGGTTGGGTGATTTACAGTTGTTTAAATAAAAATATAATCTTATTGGAGGATAGAACTCTAAGAAGAAAACAGTTAGTACATAGATAGCAACACCGAATATACAAGAACTTAAACGTGATTCTCCATCTATTGGTTTATGTCTGGATGCACACTAAACATACTTGCTCATAGAAGAGCTTCTAGTCTCTAAGCATATTTAGTGATGCTGAGGTTCAGATTGTTTTCCCGATGTCTTCAAGTTACGACTGTGACTTTGAGATGCTTCAAAGTAGCCACCACCCCTTCCCAATTATTTAAACCTACTATCTCAGTTCTATACATTTCAAACTTCTTGCCTTGCTTACCATATGCTTCAAATTTACCTCCTAAATTGGTAGATATTTCAAAATTACTTCCTTGCCTACCAGATGCCTGTGAATTACTGTTTTGTCTTCCATTTGTTTTAAAGATATTGCCTTGATTTCTAGATGATATTTTTCTACTGCCTTTCCATTTGGAAGTTCTTAAACTATCATACTTTATTCCAGATGTTTTGGAGTTAAAATATGTGTCTGGATTGCCAAATGTTTTACAATCACTACCTTGTCTACCATATGACTACAACTTACTTTTTGTCTCCCATATGCTTCAAAGCTAATGTATTGTCCTCCAGATGTTTTTTTGCTACAGACTTCCCGTTAGGAAGATCTTAAACAACCAGCCTTAACTCCATGGGGTTTGGAGTTAACCTTACTGCCTGGATTGTCAGATGTTTCAAAATGACTGCTTCGTCTATCATACGTCTGCAACTTATTGTTTTGTCTTCCAGATAATTCAAAGCCACTGCCTTGTCTTCCAGATGATTTTTTGTTACTGTCTTCCCCTTTGAAAGTTCTTAAACTACCATCCTTCACTCCATATGTTTTGGAGTTAAAATTCCATCCTAGATTGCCATATGTTTCAAAATGACTGCCTCCTCTATATAATGTCTACAATTTATTTCTCAAAGTGAATTTCTTTCCATCCAGATGTTCGTTCTCTACTTTCTTGCCGTTTGGAAATTCCGAAACTGGCATCCTTTATTCCAGGTAGTTTGGATTTACCAACTCGATTTCCCCATGACTGTAAACTAGTAGCTTGCCTACTCGATGTCATGAAGTTGGCACTCCACTTTATAGATGTTCTATTTTATTTACCAATTGCCTTCCCCTCATTATCATCGTCATATTCATATTCATCATCCTTTCTATCATCTTCATTCTTCTCATCATCGTCGTCATCTTCATCCTCCTCATCATCATCTTCATAATCATCCTCATCCTCTGCCTTAGTCTCAGTCTCAGCCTTAGTTTCAGTTTCATCCTCATTGAAAAGTCTTTCATTAAATTTTCTATTGACATCCAAACTCTCCTCTCATGTGATTATTTATTCCCATAAGGATGCTTATTACAATCATCACATTTTTTTTTTTTTGAGGACAGTCATTGTCTCCATCTGCCAAATCTTTTTGTTGCGACTGACCCTTTTTGTACAACCCTTTATTCTTGTCTTCCATCTCCTTCACCATTAAGTGAATATACTTCCCTCTCAAGGTTACAAGAGGATGCACCTCGACCAACTCATCTCTTTTGAAGGTGTCTCTAAGGATGATGGTTATGACACCATTCTTCATATACTAGTAAAAACTCCTAGAATGGCGACTAAAACACCTAACAAACTTGTGTCAGAGACTCATCGGTTCATGCAAACTGAGACGTGTACACTTGTGAACTTTCTTGTTAACCATGATGCATAACAACTCACGTAGAACATTGACCACCTACTTCTCTCATAAATCGCTATTGGGGTCCAAATGAGATGCATCCTTGTAAGAAGATATATAGGGAAATTTCTTCCATGCTTGTAATGATTTCACAACTTTCTATTTCATTTCACGCCCCTTAGAAAAATTGATAGGAAAATCCAAAGGCATACCTTTTCTGTATTTTCCAAAGCTAGCTTGTTTCTTCTATAATGTTGATACATCCAATTCATTATTACAACATATGAGATCCAATCCAAGCATATTATCAGACATGTTGATGATGCTAAAATACTCAAGATAGTTGGGCACCAAGCTATGAACATAATTATCTAGCAAACCCAAATCCCATTTCAACTTGTCTATTGAGCTTAAGTGAATTTTTTTGGCTATGTCATCATGAGTAGACTACAAATATTCTTTGCATTATTTGATTCATGTTGTCAATTTATTCTCTCTTGCTCTTCTTCAAGTGTGAGGGCCTCTTTGTTCAATCAAAATTGTGGAAAATTAGTTTTTTCAGTAGCATATTTCTAAAAAATTGATGAATAATTCCATAGAAACCTAGAAATCCTAATCTTCAAGCCAAGTTCCTTACTTTTCTTTGAAACAACATCTATAGGAAAACTTGTCTTGGGATGGTTCTTCACACTGTATTTGAGAGCAATGACTAATTTTTCATCCCTTTCTCTCTCGAAAACATGATCCAAAGCTCTGTCTTTGTTCCATTTAATTTGACATTCATCAAGAATTTTTTTTATACATAACAATAACTATGGCATTCCTCGAGAAATGGACTTGGATATGGGGTTTTAGTAGAAGAAGAACAAACTCTCTATAATGTCTAGAATCCATATGAAATAGAAATCACTCTCCTATGAGACATTTTTTTATTTACAAAGGTAGAATAATAATAGCATATGTGAAGTCCATGATCGTACCTTTAATTTCCGCTATTCAAACTTTACTTCTCAGATTTCATGGCACTCCTTCCCTGTAGAGTGTCGTGTAAGGTTTTAGTGGGGTTTTTGATGCCATCATGTTAAGATTTCTTACGACTCAAGAAAATAGGTCACAAGAGGGAGGATGGTAACATGAAATAGTTAGCTCCAATCATAGTTAACAGCAATAAATACAGAGAATGAATATTTTTTTATCTAAGGGAATTGGTAGTTGGTTGTAGTTTCCTAGCCGCCCATTGTGGTTGAGCTTCACTACTTCCACTATCACATTTGGGGAAGATGCACACTCTATAAGCACACCTTCCTATTTGGGGTGATTTACAGTTATGGTTTGCAAACATAATGAAAGTAGTACATAGTAATATTTCTGAAATTCTGTAATTACAATAATAATATAAGTTCATATACAAGTTGCAACAGTTAATTCAATATATACGAAGTGAAAGGGTGATATAACACACAAATACAATAGTTTTATCCCACACCCAACAATTTACATCTTTTGAGCTCTATTTATTAAAAATGAACAATGTAATAATGACCAATACCATTAATTTTCAAAAAATAGGATTTTAATTGTTTCTAACTTTGTCTTGTTTGGATTGCTCAGTATGCATATGAAATTAATAAGGTCCCCACTACAAGGAAGAAAGTGACTGGCATGCCCATGAAGACAATGACAACCTAGGAAATGTTGAAGGAAAATGGATCAAAACGATGAATACCTAGTGTTTTAACATGTCTGATGGGATTGGATGCCATGTCAGCGGAGTCAATTTCAGTTCAACATATAAAAGCAACAAAGATTCATCCCCAAAAGAAAAACACTGGGAATCAGAAAAAATGACCTAAGTCAGAAACAATGGCCTAAGTCACCCCATGATGCCCAATTTTTTCAAAAGTGTTTAAAAGTTCCAACAAATAAGCTTTTAAAATAATAATGTTTACCAAAGACTTAAGAACAACCCATAGATCATACTGATCAAATGTAACAACCCTGGTGAAAATTCCATGTAATAAATGTTAATAAAAGGAAAAGTAATAACCACAGTTGATGGGACACTTATTCCTTGCTGAATGTTGGGCAAGACATCCTAGTATAGGTATTCATTTGGTTATTAATGGCTAAGGAAATTGGCAAAGGCAATGGCAAAGACAAAATGACATTTTTGGAACATTTATTTATAAAAATAATGGAAATTAGGAGAAAAGGGAGGTGAAAGGTCACAGGTTGCATGTGAGGAGGGAAATGAAGGAAAATATTGGAAAATGAAAAAAATAGAGGCCTCATTCATAAAAATACTTATAAGGATATGTTGGTAACCTTTTTCTAGTTGAGTTTTGGAGCTCTCTCATTATTCTCTCTCTCTCATAATCTTGAATACTTAGATTTTTCTTGGAGTACTCTTGGAGGGTTTGGCATATTTGGATTTTTGGAGCAAGAAGGAAAAGGAAGAGAAGGAAAGCACAAGAAGACGTCAGGATCAACAACTACATCAGATTTTGCTTGCAGGTACCGAGTTGCATGTATGTTTTCCTAACTAGTTTTGGAATGCATGGAATATGCATGTGGTTTGTTGATTGTGATCTGTCATGGGCATGGAGGATGGTCAGGATTGACAGCGGATTTCATAAACTTGCAATTTCTTAGATAGTCATGGTGATTGTGGTTTTGTTTTTGTTGTTTTGTTTTAGTTGGTTCTCATGTTTCCTTCGATTGGGTTGAGTTATTAGACTTGGAAGCCTTGGTTGGATAAACGCTCTTGAAGCCCTATAACAACTTGGATTGAGTTACTAGTCTTTTAAGCCTTGGTTGGACAAATGCTGCGGAAACCCTTGGTGGGTTCAGTTACCAATTCAGGAAGCCCTGGTTGGAAAAACGCTCTGCAAGCTCAGAAAAAGATGTGAGTTGAGTTACTAGTCCTGGAAGCCTTAGTTGGACAAATTTTATAGAAGCCTTGGAAGGCTTGGATAGAGACCAATATGATGATGGTTTTTTGATGTCCGATTGTGAGGTGGAATCACTATTTGATGGTTGAGGCGGATGACCTCTAAGAGCCCTGGATGGTTTTGGATTGATGTGTTCTATGAGATCCCACATTCATTCTTGTAATATGGCACATGGGTGAATGGTTGAAGAGAGATTGGCTCAACCATTCTACGGTCGGGTGGAATGTGGAAGTACCATCCCGGGTTTGGATTTTGCATCATCAATATGAGGTTATTTCTCCGTGTATTTCTATGAGTATTATACTGGATTAAATGTGGTTTATATGGATGTGATTTCATTGGTATTTCTGCTGCTATTATGCTGGTTATATACGTATTTTATGATAGTAGCTATGTATGGATCTCATCGTGTTTTTACTTGTAAATGAATGCTCAATGTATCTATGACCTAATGGATAAAATGGAAGTCAATATGTTGAGGCATCAATGTCTCTTAGCGATTCTCAGGTAAGTATGAGATCCCTATGCTCAGATATGTTATTTACACCCATAGATTACATATTCATGATATGCTTGATGAAATTCTTGTCATGGCTAGTAGTGTTCAAGTCAAGGTATCATTCAAGTGATTTCATTTTACTTTCACTTCCTTGTTATTTTAATATTATGAAGATGCAATTCAATTCTAGGTAGTGACCTAGGATCTAGGCTTGAAAAAGTGGCTTAAATCCTAGGGATGCTGGTATAACACTGTATAAAAGAGTCCCTGGACGCTGGCTTGTAGGCCTGTGAGAGCATCCAGAGTTCCACGGACACTGTAATGCCCATAGCATGAGAGTGACTAGAGGTAAAGTGGTACAAAATCTCAGTGGGACCTAGGGGATGGTTGGAAGAAATGTTGGATTGGTTCCTGAGGGTCTTAATGTTGATGGTGAATGTTTGAATGGTGTCTTTCCATCGGTTTCACTTCCTTAAAGTGACTTAGGAGGTCTAATCATATCATAGTGGCCTCCCATCGCATGTTTACCCTGGATGGATTGTTTCTTGGGTAGATGTGGGAGGAGGCTATTATAGAGTGGTATAAGAGCATGGTTCACCCCTCAGATTGGATGGGCTATGTGTTGGTCATGCATGCATGTTAGTTGCATGTGTGTCTCTTACACCTACATTCCATGTGTTTGTTTCATTTTCATAATGTTGATCAAGGTTGTAGTGATTTCTTCATGTGGAAATTTATGTTGTTATTATGGAGTGCATCGTCGTGAGTGTATGTTTGGTTACATATCGATTATGTCACTTACATGTATCATTATTGTATTCTTGTTTACATCCTTGTATGTTTGGTTGTATTCTTGTATGCTTGGTTGCATGTATCATTCTTGTAGGTTTGATTACAAGTATTTTTTGTTTATGCTTAATTACATGTGTTTATGAATATGCGTGGTTGGTTATGCATTGCTTATGCATGTTAATGTTTGCATGTGATCAAGTGTACAATGATTTTGTGGTTTTTGTCATGCATGAGGTCATGGTATGCGTTGTTGTTAAGATCATGCATTGGTGACTGGACCCTAGCTAGAATGATGGTTGCATGGTTATATACTTACGTGTTATGCTTCTATATGTTGTCATGTTTATGTTATACGTGTATCACGTTGATTTGTTGATCTTGCAGACTAGGTATCCTCCCCGAGCTATACTAAGGTGCGTTGGTTTAGCTAACACGATATACCTTACAGGAAGAAATATCAAATGGCTACCAGGATGGTAGATTACAAGGACTCTCCCTATGAATCAAAAGAGTAGTATGGTGTTGGGAACTATTTTGATTTGGAAGATACACAAAGAAGATTAAAGGAAGAAATAAGGAGTTGTAAGGCAGATAATGACATAATCATATAGGCACAAGAGAAGCTAGCAGAGGTAAATGCAGTGTTACTTTAGAGTTTGTCAGATTTGCACTGATAGGGGCCACTTCGTATCAACCATGAGCAGGAGGAAAAAACTAATGGGGCATATGGTAGTAGGTCACATGGTGGTCACAGGTCAGATAGTGGTGACACCGTCAGAGATGGAAGATTGTTGGACACTCTGGATAGGAGGACGGATAGACACATGTACCATTCTAGTTCTGGTTCTGACATGCATGCTGATTGATATTGTTATCATCCTTACAGGAGGAGTGACAAGGGATACTTGTCAGATGAGTTTAAGAAATAAAAGGCACCTACTTTTGATGGAGAGATGAAGAAATCACAGGATGCAGAGGCATGGTTGCTTGGTATGAAGAAGTTCTTCATGTTGCATGATTATTCAGAGAACATGAAAGCCAAAGTAGCTACATTCAGTCTCAAAGGTAAAGCAAATATTTGGTGGGAAGATGTGAAGAATGTCAGAAGCATACATGAGGAGGATTTGAATTGGAATGAGTTTGAGTGTCTATTCAAAAGGAAGTACCTATTAGAGAGATAATTTGATGACAAGGAAAAGGAATTTTATGAACTAAAGATGGGATCTATGATAGATGATGAGTACACTAGCAAGTTCTTGGAGCTATCGAGTTACGTGCCTTACCTCAAGGAGGAGAAGGACAAGATTTAGAGTTTCAGTAGTAGGTTACCAATGGCATTCAAAGATAGGATTGAGTTCGATGAGCCTAGATCATTGGAGGCCATCCAGAAGCTAAAACATTGTTATGAACAATCGAAGTGCAAATCTAAGACTAAGCCAGACTGGAAGGGAAATGCAAAGAAGAAAGGAAAATGGGACAAGAATCAAGTAAGACCACAATATTAAGGTAATAAGGAGAATGTTGCACCACCCAAGAAGTTCAATGCATTAGACATTGGACATGGACATCAATAAGAGGAGTAGAATAAGGATGCATGCTAGAAGCCTATAGAGTGTTGGACTTGTTGCAAGGATCATCGCAGGAGAGATTGTTCATAGAATCAGGGTGGTAGGCCTCAAATATATAGTGCAAACGATGAATAGACTGTTGGGGATTTTGGTCAGAGCATTCCTCGTATTTATGCAACATTGGATAACAAATAGGAATAACGTTAGACATCTATCATTGAGATGGATGGTAAGCTTTGTAATCAAGTTATTTCTATTTTGATTGACCCTGGATCTAATTATAGTTATGTTAGTCCTAAATTGGTGGATAAGTGTGGTTTGAGTAAGGAATTTAATGCTGAATATTGGTTAGTGCAACTGGCCATAGGTACAAAGAAGTGAGTTCATCATCGGGTAAGAGCTTGTGCATTTGATTTGAATGGTATGCTTACTGTAACACATTTGAATGTATTACCGTTGTGATCATACAATATGTTGTTGGGCATGGATTGGTTGTATCTTCATAGAACCAAGGTGGATTGTTATGACAAAGCTATTGAGTGCTTGGATGACAATAAGGAACCAAGAGTCTTGCAAGGAAAGAGGAAATCCACATCAATTAGGATGGTGACATATATGAAAGCAAAGCGTAGTCGCAGAAAAGGGTGTATGTTATTTGCAATACACATTTCTAGTGATAAAGGTAATGAAGTTGAGGATGCATATGTTTTGAGAAGGTACACGATCGTACATTAGGTCAAGGATGTATTTCCTGAGGATATTTCAGAGTTGCCACCTCACAAGGAGGTATAATTTTCTATTGAGTTGGTGCTAGGGGTAGCTTTGACATCAAAAGAATCTTACAGGATGAGCATACTTGAGTTGGTGGAGTTGAAGCTACAGTTGAAGTAAATGTTGGACAAGGGGTACATTAGGTGAAGTGTATCACCATGGGGCACACCAGTATTATTTGTGAAGAATAAAGAGGGTACTCTTAGATTATGCATTGACTACAAGCAGTTGAACAAAGTGACCGTCAAGAACATGTATCTGTTACCGAGGATTGATGACTTGTTTAATCAGTTGAAACGAGAAGTAGTGTTCTCGAATATTAATCTTAGATCCAGATATCATCAGGTATGAATCAAAGAGGAGGAAATTTACAAGACAACTTTTAGAACCAGGTATGTGCATTATGAGTTTGTTGTAGTTCCATTTGGCTTAACTAATGGTCCAACTATATTTATGTGCTTGATGAATAGTGTGTTGCGTCCGTAGTTGGATAAATTTGTTACTGTGTTCATTGATGACATATTGGTTATATTTTAAAAATGAGGAAGAGCATGTCGAGCATTTAATAGTAGCATTGAGGTTGTTGAAAGAGCATCAATTGTATGCTAAGCTCAACAAGTGTACTTTCTTTCAAATTGAGGTACATTACTTGGGGCATGTTGTCTCCAAGGAGGGCATTGCAAGAGATCCAGAAAAGATAAGGGCCATCATGGAGTGGGTAGCTCCTAAGAGTGTAGATGATGTGAGATCTTTTATGGGGTTGGCATGATATTATAAGAGGCTCATCAAGAACTTCTCAAAGATTTCTTATCCTATCACATCATTGTAGAGGAAAGGTAATAAGTTAAAATGGAAAGAGGAGTGTGAGTCTAGTTTTGAGCATCTCAAACAATTGTTGACACATGAATTGATATTAAATATTGCATATCCAGACAAAGAGTTTGTAGTATGCATAGATGCTTGCGAGAAAGGACTTGATGGAGTCCTTATGCAGGATGGATAGTCGGTATGCTATTAGTCACAAAAACTAAATGAACACGAGCAAAAATGTCCCACATGTTAGCACCTAAATCTGTCTCAGGTTGAAGGAAGGCAAAATTCAGGGTAACCACAAACCACGCTTAGTCTGGTAGATAGCCCTACCAGAACAGGAGAGGGCTCTCTCCGTGTCACGCTCGGTGAATAACTAAACGAAACGGTCTGAGATGACTTACATTGAAATATTGATCTTAGGCTAGTAAGTAATTATGGACACAAGAAGCAATTTTTTATGAATGATTGAGTTTCTGGGATGGTATGGGACCAACGGACATCAATGAGCGGAGAATTTAATACAAAGGCATAGATTACTTCGTGAGGCAAGACAGGTGGAAAGTCTAGCAATTTAGTTTGAAATAACGTGGAATGGGGAGATTTCTTAGGAGGGTGAAAAGGGCATAAGTACATGAATCCTTTTCAACAGAAGAAAGAACACTGAACATGAAATTTTCCCATAGGCAGAGCAATAAAAATGAATTCTACCTTATCTAACTTAGAAAATTTCACTGGAAATGAATATGACATGAACTGTGAAACATAACGAAATACACATGAAACATAAGAGACACATTTGCTACACTCACAACCACATGAATCTCATGAAACAAAGTCACTTTCTTTCATTAATCCTCTGTCAAAATATACAATCAAGAAACAAAGTTTCTTTCCCACAGTCTCCCAGAAATTACAAGCCAACCAACCATTTTCAAATGGTTTGCATAAAATAAATAGACTATGCCATGAGGAAATAGAACGACCAAGAGTTGGAGAGTTTCTCAAATAATTACAAAATGGAGATGGAAAGTCAACCATTAGCTACAGGTGCAGCGTTACAAAAATGACAAATGGCTTGGGTGACTGCTCGCCTTCCTTTGCCACTTGGATAGGAGCCATCCTCTAGTGAAAATACTTTAAATTTTTCCTTAGGTTCCGAAAAAAGTGAAATGTATATGAGCGGGCCCACTTGGGGAAAGTCGCGAATCAAAATTTCGCGAAACGGAGGCGAATTTGGCCTTTTTCTCTATATGCGTCGCGCCCAATTCTATACGCATCGTGCCACTTTGGAGGTGATGTTGAGGTACTTTCCAAAGTACAAATTGTGCCCAAGTGTGCTTGTGGAAAGCCTGGCCTGTCTACTTTCCAACCCAAGTGGAATTTCTAAATTTGGTGCTCATTTGCCCCTCCAAATCTTCATTCTCCCAAGACTGCTTCCTATGTGTCAAAATAGGGGCAGAGAGGTCATTTTTTGGGTGTTTTTGACCTACTTGAGACTCAAATTATGCCCAAATTTCTTGTCCAAGCACTAGTAGTCGTGATTTTTCATTCTGAATCCAAAAATGCAAGCCATTCCCAATTTGGATCTCCCAATCACTGGCGCGGCACACAGGGAGTAAAACCCTATTTTGTGTACAAAAAAGTGTCAAATGACCAAAAATGCCCCAAAAATGCTCCAAATTTCTTGTCCAAGTACCAGTGGTCATTCTTTTTCATGCTGAATCCAAAAATGCAAACCATTCTTGATTTGGAGCTCCCAATCCTAAGCGTCGCGCCCAAAGCTATATGCGTCGCGCCTTTTTGCAGGACCCTTTTGGAGGCCTTCCCGGTGTCCAAATTGGGTGAAGGATAGCTAGTTGGAAAGGTATTTAAGTCTACGTTATAACCCACCTAGAATGTATCAATTTGGAATTCATTTGACCTTTCAAAAATCAAATCCCCCAAGACTGGTCAAAATGTGCCCAGTGAGGCTGCCTCAAGGCAAAGTGCTGTTGCGGTCAAATTGGGAAGGTGTTCCTCAACTCCAAATTGAGCTCATGATAGCTCAATGGAAAGACATTTGTGTCTAGTTATCAGTTTATGCATCAATAAAGTCATTTGGATAACCAAGCTAGGAGAAAACCTAATTTTCCCAAGGTCACTTTAGAGGTGCATCAATTCTCCCGAGGCAATTGTATTTTTGACATTTCTCTAAAACCATGACACCTGTGTAAAACGTGAAGGACAGTTTTCTTCCTTGTCCTATTTTGGACAAGAACATCTCTTATGTTTCCAAAATTCATCTTTTCTTGCTCAGAAACATCATTTGAGTGAAACCTATCCCGATGTGTGGGACAAGGGATTTGCCGAAATGAAGCGAAATGAAGGGGATGGGGGGCTTCTAAATTCTTGAGAATTTTTTTAGAAGTGGGGAGGGATGTTAAAACGTAGGGGAAAGTGGAATCTCAGAAACTGAGTGAGGGGAAGGGGTCTAAACAGGCAAAACACAGGCCTAGCCTAGAAAATTGCCAAGTTGTAGCAAGAAACTAGGGTTTGTGCAAAAATGAGGAATTTGGGGGATTTTAGTGATGGGAAGTGTTTAATAAGATACACTATGGATAGGGGAAGGTGTATGAACATCAGGATACAAGGTTTTCCGATGATTTGACCATCCAAGAGAAATTAGCTTCAAAACCTTAGGAGAGGGAAATGAACCTTGCCTAGGCGCAACTGAAGCATGAACAAGGTGTAAAATGACCCAGTGGAACTTGACATGATGATGACAACCCTTTGAATGATTGTACACGCAGTTGAATGGTGACATGGAACATCATTTGGACAACTTTTACAAGGGTAAAATCAAACCCTAGACCTAATGCCTAGTGACCAAATTTTGCTTGAAGACTCACTGAAATGACAAAATTTGACCTTGACACCTTAAAATCACTTTGTAAGAGCATGTTTGATCATTGGAGGAAGGATGCAAAGATTGACACTAACATTGGCTCTAATGTGGGATGGTAGCTCCAGCTCCTTGGAGGTGCCAAGAACTGCAGATATTTGGGTGAGCAGACAGTGCCTTCGTCCATTGGGCTATGGAATCAAAACATGGAAACTGACATTATGCAGACAGACTCTGATTGAAGACTCAAAATGAAAACCATAATAAAACCAGACATGATTAAATCCTAACTAACAAACTGGAAAGATGCTCACATTTGAGCTTATTCAGCAAACCTACCCTAATTACTCTTTCCACCACCCAGTCAAGTGAGATGGAACAGCCAATGCAACCAGGTAAGAATTATGGCTGATATTTGATTTCTTCCCAAATGCTTTCTAATGCGCCGGAAAAAGGGAAGAATCGAAAGGAAATTCCCATGGAAACTTGGAATCAAGTTCACTGCTGACAAACTTGCAAAGCATGAATTGGCTGGATGACTTCAAGAATACTGCAAAAGGATCTTCATAAGCATCGCCATTGATTTCCATTAACACATTACTGCTCTGGTCCAAGTAATCTTCATAGCTGGATATTAAAATTTTCCTCACATCTGCACTGTCTTTCTCTGATGATTGTAGCAAGCGGTCAAAAGGATCCTGAATTTCGTGAAGAACCAAACTTTGTTGTTGATTCCAAACATAACCAAAGCCTCCTTTATCAATCTCCTCATATGACTGCAAACTTTGGTATGGGCTATGAAATGAACAATCTGTTAAACAAGACAATGAAGGTGACCCTTGAAACAAATGATTATCAACATTCTCTTTTGTCTCATGGTTGGCTGATGGAGAAGAAGTTTTACAACAAACATAATCTAACACATGGGCAAAAGGATCGTCAAAAACTTGAGGAGACTATTGTGATGTATCTATTGAAACTGTATGACATCCTATTGGCAGTTCATCCTTTTCTTTAGATATATTACGAAGATTCTACCTTATAAACTGAAATGCTTTGTAACACAAGGGTACAGAATCCTCTTGCATCATTAAATCATGTATTTCGGCTGCCTCACCTTCATCTGTAATCTGACCTTGATTTGTGTTTGGTGGCTGCAAATATGGCTCTGTATCCAAAATGATTTGATCAATCATTTCAGGGGAAGATTTCTTATTAACGACCTGCTCAAAAATTTCACCATCTGTCTCATCCTCAACATTAAAACTGAGAGATTTTTGATTTCCTACGAGCTTTTCATTTAAAGATTTACTATGCAATTTACCCCGCAAAAACTGAAATGATTCAAAACATAAAGGTAAGGAATCTTCTTGTATCGTTTGATCATATAAGCCAGCTTCTATGTCTTCATGTGCAACCTAACTATTAATGGCATTTAGGGGCCGGAACTCCGAATATAAGAAGTCTGGAACAAAGTTTTCATCGCCCTCAAGAGGATCCAAATCAAGATTTGTCGATAGCTGATGTCTGATTGCATGGAAATTATCTTTGATGAACTGACATGAATCAAAGCACAAAGGCAAATATCCTTCACTTACTTCAAAATCCGCTGCACTTCCATCATCGTTTCCATAGCTGATATGCATCGGTTGATCACTGTACTCGAGCTGCTGTAAGTGAACTTCCTCATCCCACAAAATAGCTGCTGATTTTTCTGCAAGATTAGCTTCTGTTTGGAGAGCATAATCATCATCATCATACTGATCAAACTAAGGCAAATTGTCAGTATAAAACACATCATCAATCATACATGTCATATCAACAGGTCTTTCTTCTCCAAGATGATCTACAAAACCATCCTTATGACTACTGAGATAAGAAACAAAATGTTTTGGATCAACCACTTGTTCATGAACGCCATTTTCATCTTTTGCAGTCATTTTTCTCACCATCTCTTCTACTGCACTAACCAACATGTCAAGATTTTCCTCTAAAGTTGTATTTTTCTCTGGATCCATGTTTTTCATCTCTTCTTCTTTCAACCTTGCCCTTCTGATCAACAAATGAGCCTCTACATTTACTGCATTGTTTTTCATCTCTTCAAGTGTTGCGACATTCTTTTCTCTCGGCTGAAACTCCATTTCTGGATCAAAGGCACTTAGGTAGTGCAAGAGAGCATATCCAGGAAGGGGTCTTATATCAACCGACATTGAATAATAAACTTGATTAAATCTGGCTGAAAATTGTTGTACTGTCTCCCCTGGCAGTCTTTTCAGCTGATTATACTCTTCTACGATAAGGACAAGTTCTGTCCGATCCTCCACCTGTCAAGAAAATTTTTTATGAATTGCTATAAATCTATGATGCTCACATCAGGCAGGGCTTTGAACCAACTCTTGACTTTGCCTTGCAAAGAAAGAGAAAAAAGCCTTATACTAACATCTTCTTCATCAATTTCGAAAAGGTCTAGAAAAGTCTCAACATTCTGCACATGTTTCTCAACATTGACACTCTTACATTCACCGTCAAATCTTTGCAAGTATAGATCATAGTTTTTTGGGAAAGCATGAAGAACAAAAGGTAAAACAAGAGGTTTATACCTATCTGGGATTATAACAGCTGTAGGAATATATACAAGAGCTATGGGATCAATTTTGTTTTCTTTAGGCTCATCACTTTGCAGAGAATCATCATAAGATGTAGGAAGAGTAAGGAGGTTAGGATCAAAGGGAAACTTACTATTTACACTTTTTGAATATATCGAGTGAAGATTTTGATCACCTTTATAATACAACAAGTTCTGAAAAACTTTTAGGGCAGCTTCAAGAACAACGAAGAAGTAATATACAATAAAGCAGAGTAGAACCTGAATACCATTCCACTTTGGATACTGGGGCAAAATAATCTTCAAGCAAACCATTTTCTCCCCAGTGGAGTCACCACTATGTTAGCACCTAAATCTGCCTTAGGCTGAAGGAAGGCAAAATTCAGGGTAACCACAAACCACGCTCAGTCTGGTAGTTAGCCCTACCAGTAAAGGAGAGGGCTCTCTCCGTGTCACGCTCAGTGAATAAGTAAACGAAACAGTCTGAGATGACTTACAATGAAATATTGAT
The DNA here is from genome assembly GCA_000404065.3 of Pinus taeda. NCBI lineage: Eukaryota > Viridiplantae > Streptophyta > Pinopsida > Pinales > Pinaceae > Pinus > Pinus taeda. The sequence goes on from APFE030743914.1 coordinate 100,812, forward strand.
CTTAGGCTAGTAAGTAATTATGGATACAAGAAGCAATTTTTATGAATGACTGAGTTTCTAGGATGGTATGGGACCAACGGACAACAATGAGCGAAGAATTTAATACAAAGGCACAGATTACTTCGTGAGGCAAGACAGGTGGAAAGTCTAGAAATTTAGTTTGAAATAACGCGGAATGGAGAGATTTCTTAGGAGGGTGAAAAGGGCATAAGTACATGAATCCTTTTCAACAGAATAAAGAACACTGAACATGAAATTTTCCCACAGGCAGAGCAATAAAAATGAATTCTACCTTATCTAACTTAGAAAATTTCACTGGAAATGAATATGAAATGAATTGTGAAACATAACGAAATACACATGAAACATAAGAGACACATTTGCTACACTCAAAACCAAATGAATCTCATGAAACAGAGCCATTGCCTTTCATTAATCCTCTGTCAAAATATATAATGAAGAAATAGATTTTCTTTCCCACAGTCTCCCAGAAATTACAAGCCAACCAACCATTTGCAAATGGTTTTCATACAATAAATAGACTATGCCATGAGGAAATAGAACGACCAAGAGTTGGGGAGTTTCTCAAATCATTACAAAATGGAGATGGAAAGCCAACCATTAGCTACAGGTGCAGCGTTACAAAAATGACAAATGGCTTGGGTGACTGCTCGCCTTCATTTGCCACTTGGATAGGAGCCATCCTCTAGTTAAAATACTTTGAATTTTGCCTTAGGTTCCGAAAAAAGTGAAATGTAGATGAGCGGGCCCACTTGGAGAAAGTCGCGAATCAAAATTTCGCGAAACAGAGGCAAATTTGGCCTTTTTCTCTATATGCACCGCGCCCAATTCTATACGCGTTGCGCCACTTTTGAGGTGATTCTGAGGTACTTTCCGAAGTCCAACTTGTGCCCAAGTGTGCTTGTTGGAAAGCCTGGCCTGTCTACTTTCCAACACAAGTGGAATTTCTGAATTTGGTTCTCATTTTCCCCTCCAAATCTTCATTCTCCCAAGACTGCTTCCTGTGTGTCAAAATATGGGCTGAGAGGTCATTTTTTGGGTGTTTTTGACCTCCTAGAGACTCAAATCATGCCCAAATTTCTTGTCCAAGCACCAGTAGTCGTGATTTTGCATGCTGAATCCAAAAATGCAAGCCATTCCCAATTTGGATCTCCCAATCACTAGCGCGACACACAGGGAGAAAAACTCTGTTTTGTGCACAAAAACTTGTCAAATGACCAAAAATGCCCCAAAAATGCTCCAAATTTCTTTTCAAAGTACCAGTGGTCATGATTTTTCATGCTGAATCCAAATAGGCAAACCATTCTTGATTTGGAGCTCCCAATCCTAAGCGCCGCACCCAAAGCTATATGCGCCGCTCCTTTTTGCAGGACCCTTTTGGAGGCTTTTCCGGTGTCCAAATTGGGTGCCGGATAGAGCATTGGAAAGGTATTTGACTCTAATTTCCAAAACAACTAGAATTTTTCCATTTTGAGTTCATTTTTCCTATCAAAAATCAAATCTCCCAAGACTGGTCAAAATGTGCCAGTGAGGCTGCCTCAAGGCAGAGTGCTGTTATAGTCAACTTTTGAAGGTGTTCTTCAACTCCAAATTGAGCTCATGATAGCTAAGTGGAAATATATTTGTGTCTAGTTATCAGTTTAATCATCAAGCAAGTCATTTGGCTAACCACGATAGGAGAAAACGTGATTTTCCCAAGGTCACTTTAGAGGTGCATCAATTCTCCTGAGGCAATTGTATTTTTGACATTTATATAAAACCATGACACCTGTGTAAAAAGGGAAGGATGTTTTTCATCCTTGGCATATTTGGGACAAAAACCTCTCTCATTTTTCCAAAATTCATCTTTTATTGCTCAGAAAAATCATTTGAGTGAAACCTATCCTGATGTGTGGGACAAGGGATTTGCCGAAATAAAGCGAAATGAAGGGGATAGGGGGCTTCTAAATTCTTGAGAAAATTTTTGGAAGTGGGGATGGATGTTATAAAGTAGGGGAAAGTGTAACCTTAGAAACTGAGTGAGGGGAAGGGGTCCAAACAGGAAAAACACAGGCCTAGCCTAGAAAATTGCCAAGTTGTAGCAAGAAACTAGGGTTTGTGCAAAAATGAGGAATTTGGGGGATTTTAGTGATGGGAATTGTTTAATAAGGTAAAATATGGATAGGGGAAGGTGTATGAACATTAGGATACAAGTTTTTCTGATGATTTGGTCATCCAAGAGAAATTAGCTTCAAAACCCTAGGAGAGGGCAATGAATCTTGCCTAGGCGCAACTAAAGCATGAACAAGGTGTAAAATGACCCAGTGGAACTTGACATGATGATGAAAACCCTTTGAATTATGGAACACTCAATTGAATGGTGACATGGAACGTCATTTGGACAACTTTGACAAGGGTAAAATCAAACCCTAGACCTAATGCCTAGTGACCAAATTTTTCTTGAAGACTCACTGAAATGACAAA
>APFE030743914.1:103355-114338 GCA_000404065.3 Pinus taeda
GAAGACTCACTGAAATGACAAAATTTGACCTTGACACCTTAAAATCACTTTGTAAGAGCATGTTTGATCACTAGAGGAAGGCTGCAAAGACTGACACTAACACCACACATTATCTTGAGTTGGCAACAATTATACATGCGTTGAAGATGTGGAGACACTATGTTCTGGGCAGGAGGTTTACATTGATGAGTAGTATCTATTTGACCAACCGAATCTAAATGGTAGGTAGGCTCGGTGGTTGGCTACGATCAATGAATTTGATTTTGAGATCAGATATATCAAAGGAAAAGAGAACATAGTGACATATTCTCTTAGAAGGCAGATACAGGTAAATCACTTAGTAACTATGACCTCCTATGGGACATACTTACAGGATAGGATCTTGCAGGTAGGCCAATAGGATGTCAAATATATGGAGATTATGCATAGTTTGCAGCAGAGTACAAGTATAGGTATAGGTGGTAGTACAATTACAGTATAGGTACATGTACATCTAGTGGTACATGTACATGTGCAGGTGCAGGTGCACAAGATGTGGACTATTGCATTACAACACATAGATTGGTCAGATTTAGAGACAAGATATATGTGCTAGATAGCAGTGAGCTCAAGAAGTTGATATTGAGGTAGTTTCATGTGAAACCATATTCATGTCACCCAGGTTATCAAAAGACATTGAATGGAGTAAATAAGTTTTATTATTGGCTAAGCTTGAAGAGGGATGCAACATAGTTTGTGGCTAGGTGTTTTGATTGTTAGCATTTGAAGGTAGAGTGTAAACATCCAGGTGAATTGCTACAACTGATCACGATTCCAGAGCGGAAGTGGGAATTAATTTCCATGGAATTCATCACAGGTTTTTCAAGGACAGTGAGACAACATGATTCCATCATGATTATTGTGGACAAGATGACGAAGGTTGAACATTTCATCTAGTGAAGTGTACATTATCAGCTAGTGATGTATCACAAGTATTCATCAGATATGTGGTCATATGTGGTTTACATGGTTGTGATTTCATTAATGGTATTTCTGATGCTATTATGCTGGTTATATATGTGTTTTATGATGGTAGTTATGTATGGATCTCATCATGTTTTCACTTGTAAATGAATGACCAATGTATCTATGACCTAATGGATGAAATGGAAGTTAATATGTTGAGGCATCAATGTCTCTTAGCAATTCTCAGCTAAGTAAGGGACCCCTATGTGTAGATCTATTATTTACACCTATAGATTACATATTCGCGATATGTTTGACGAAATGCTTGTCATGGCTAGTAGGGGTTAAATAAAGGTCTCATTCAATTGATTACATTTATATTGTCATTTCCTTGTTATTTTATTGTTATGAAGATGTGATTCAATTCTGAGCAGTCAACTAGGCTCTGGGGCTGAAAAAGTGGCTCAAATCCCGGTGACGCTGGCATAATACTGTGCAAAAGAATACCTAGACACTGGATTGTAGGCCTATGAGAGTGTCCAGAGTTCCCTGGATGCTGGCATGCCCATAGCATGAGAGCGTCCAGAGGTCAAGTGGTCTGAAAGCTCGGTGGTCCAAAAGCTGGGTGGAAGAAAGGTTGGATTGGTTCCGTCGATTCCACTTTCTTAACGTGACTTAGGAGGTCAAACCATATCATAGTGGCCTCTTTTTGCATGTTTAGCCTGACTGACTGGTTGCTTGGGTAGATATAGGAGGAGGGTGTTACATCAGATTTTTTTTATGGATCTCTTCCATTTCAGGATCATCCTCAAGAAAATCCACTACATGAGTTTAAGAAATTGTTCGTAGTTTGGTAGGCTTCAAAGATTCAGGATCATTCAAAGTCTATCCAGCTAGATAACTCAAAATGTAGTTAGAAGAAAAACAAATGCTTGTATGTGAAAAGATGAATGAGGCAAAAATGGCCCTTGTACATGAGTGTGTTATTAATTCTCAACATCTTGCAACTAATGAAGAGCTTAAAAGTTCCAAATAATTTCTCAACGCATTGGAAGTTCTACAATCAAACAAGAAACTATTCCTGGAATTTCTTTAGGAACCAAATTCATTACTTGAAAAGAATCCTCAAGATATACAACCTACTTTAGAAACCCGAGATTTTTTTTTTTTTCGAAAATGAAGTCATCAAATCCAATGGAAATTCAACGGGCATTGAAAGAAAACGAGAATAATCAAAATCATTCCAAAGGAGATAAGAAAAATGAAAAACGCCTTCAGAACTAGAAGGGGAAAACGTTTTTTTTATAAAGTGAATTTGAGCAAGTATGAGTCTTTCCACCTGAGAAGTCAATGCCAAAATTCTCTGTGCGGGGACAAAAGAAAAATTGTGCTATATTAAGTTAAGATAGTAAAAATAACATTTGTTCCTTACTAACAAGAATAGTTGTCTTAAAGCTTACTCCAGGAAGGTGTCAAAATTTTAGGCCCAGTCCATCACCAAGATGCTCCCCACGATCTCAAATTGGATTCAGGGATCCCGAAGGGGTGAGGGATATCACTCAATATTTTCTTCAAGAAGTGAGTAATAGGCTTAAAATGGGTTTTGTGGAGAAGAGAAAAGATGAGTTAGGGATTAATGAAGAATTTTTCTTGGATCAAATTTGTGATGTTCCTAAGCATCTAAGGAAAACCACTTGACAAATTGCAAGGAAAGTCAAGGAAAATGTGACCAGTGATATGGAAAATGATTTATTTAGTTTGGTTGAAGTTCCAACTCTCATGGGTTTTTTTCTGAAAAAAATGTTCACTAAAAAATTTGATTGATACTTCTCCAGATGCGAGCATTAATACTTCCCTAAAATCTTCCACCTCTGGTACCAAATCTTCATGGGATTACATAACCAGGTTAGGCTCATCCTTGTCATCTTCCCCTTGAAAGCCTTATGATTGACCTGAATACGAAAACAAAGTAGTTGGGAAGCCAATTTTAGAAAGGTCGAGAACTACTTAAGGGCATGAAGAGAAGCAACACATTAGACAAATTCTAGATACCTTAGGGAAACTCCTTGCTTTCCCTGATGAAAATGAACAAGTGTCTCGGTCAAAAATCTACCAACAAAACTATAGAACTAACATAGGTGATGAGGAATGCTATGAATTATTTTGTGATATGCATGAATCAGGTAGAAATATTAAAGCCCTAGTAGACGAGATAGGCATACAGAGTGGGATGGCTCTTTATACAACAAAAATGTGGACAATAATGGAGATATTTCACCTAGTAGTCTGCTGAGATCCCAATCTCTTCCAGTATCTGCCACAAGTTTAGAGAGGGGTAGTATTGGGAAGAATAACAATGCTTCTTGTGTTATTAGGGCCACTAAAAATAAAATCGATAGTGATAGATGAAGTGGCACCCTACATGTGGAATTAATTAAATATAGGAGCAAAAGAGATCTAGGTTTAAAGCTAAAGTTTCAAATTTGAAATACAATTTTTTTTTGAGAAAGTGTAGGTCAAGCACCAAGAAAATGGATTCTTTGTGTAACTTGCAGTCAAACAATTATCTTGAAATTCACTTGGATAAGGGATGTGATTTATTTCCAAATGTTCCTTTTGAATCATAAATGCTTAAGGAGAGATTAGGTAATCTCTTGGTTGTATCACAACAGAAAACTTGTCCACAATCAGGAGATGTTCCAGACATGGCAACAGAACAATTGTAGAGAACATGCAACATACAAGGAGTCTCACCGTATATGAGAAAGGATACATGGAAACAAAACAATTGCAGAGAACATGCAACATACATAAAGTCTCACTTGTAGATGAGAAAGGGTATGAAGAACACATTCTTGAAGCATCAATTTTGGTCCCTATAACAATAGAGAATGAACATTGTCTAGTATTGGTGTTGACTGCATGGTAGATGTAAGTTGCATTTCATTGTTCTATTTGACTCTACACATTGTCTATATATTTTGTGATATCCACTTGAATTGACTGAATTATTTTCTTGAATGATCTGACATATGTATTCTAGGAAATTTTACCTGGAGAGCTGTTGGTTTTTCCATCTTGTTGTGCAATAGATGAAGTGTCTTTAAATGAATAAAGTGAATCTTGTGCCTCGGAAAAAACCAAAGAAAAATATGGACGTCCAAGTCCAATATCACATTTGGACTTTCCTATCAAAGAAGGAACTCCTAGACACAGGGGTTTCAAAGAAATAAGTTCAAATATGCAAGGTGGGTGGTTGAGGATGCTGATCTTCATAATCAGGGGTTGAGATTTAGGTATCCAATTACTTTACATCACATGTTCATCTTCTATTTTTTTCAATATGGGAATAATGTTTTTTGAATTGACACAATATTTTTGATTTGCATGTTTATTTTGTAGAATTGTGTTTATGCCTTGACCTTCCCAAGTTTCACAGCCTTGGACAATCAAGTCATGCATCTAAAGATATTTCATTGTGGCAGAGATTAGAGTTTGAGGACCTCAATACTAAAAAAACTAACATTTTGATGATGAAAACCAATGCAACTTACAATCTGAGACTATAGGTTCACCTTCGTTAATATTTCTAGTTCTTGTAAATAAGAATGTAGATATAGGATCTATGCTATTAAATGATATTTCATGTCTGAAAGAGAGCAATGTTCATCTATTATACATTACAAAGGTACTTGTGGCTAGTGGTTTCATTTGGAATGCTGACATGAATTTTGCACAAAGGTACTCATCAACCCATCCATTGGACCCCACTCTATATGAGAAAATAGAAGAGTGTTACAACAATGATATGCAATTTCAAACAAAGGAACTTCTGAATTGAGCCACTTAGGTTCCATCTATGAAAGTGAAGTTCATGGGAGAAAATCAGAAAAAGGTTTCCTTTTCTGCTGCATAAATGAAGAGTTGTTGGAAATACTAGGTCTATTCATTAATGCCCGCCCATGGGTGAGACAATAAAAAAGAGTCTTTGTCACACGCCTGTTGGTAAGAAGTTGTTGGAAGAGACATGGAGGAAAATTTCCTATTATATTTATGCACAACCATAATTTCAGTGTACATTTGACAACTTTGTAGCAAAGGATCTCAGAGAATCGACATGGGTGTAAATACACGATGATATTGAAATGGTGGGAATTGAAGTTGATAGTTTAATATTCAATGAATTGATTGAAGAGGTGGTTTGTGATCTGATCCATTGAGAATGAGCATCTCATATCTATAGATTGTAACGTAGTATTTGTTTGCATTTTATGTTGTAATCATAGAGCTTATTTATGGATGCCTCTGTACCGGGCCATTGTAACATATTCCTCATTTTAGGGTGTGAATTTGATATTTTTTTTACCTCATCTAAATTCGGTTTCAAACATAGCTCCACACTTATTACACTAATTAGGTGTCCATGTGTGTTAGGGAATGTTCCAAATCCCTGAAACTAAGTGTAGGATAAGAAAGATAGTAAGGATAAGATTAGGGCATGTTCCAAATCGCCAAAAGATATACATTATGATAAGAAAGATAATTTTAGCATTGAAAATACTTATGTTCCCACCTAGGCTCTAAAAAATAAATGTAGATTACAACAAGTAGGTCTCTTCCCAACAAGTCCTCTAAAAATTAAGTATGTTCAATAATATCATATCAAGACTAACAAATGTAGAGAGCTCTAGAAGTATTATAGACTTGGAATACCTTTTTCATAATCAATAAATACTGTTGAAATAGGACAACACCAATATGTAGAAAAGATTAAACAACACTTCTTACTCTCAAGTCTGTATAGACAAAGAAGGTGAAAAATAAATAGGATCAATTTTCATGCCCAAACTAGCCACATGGTTGAAAGTACAACAACACTTTATCTCCCGTAGTCAAATTTGTTAGCACCATCTCACGAGGTGAATCAATCCAATTTCGTTGAAAAATTAGGTTATGAACTTTAGATGGAGGCGACCCCAAATCTAGAACATCTCCAGATTTATTTAACACCACACATGTCCTGAAAAACCCATGCATACACAAATTAGCAAGTTCTATCACCATAAAAATCAGAGGCTAAAAACAACCACCAATTGTCCAAGCCAATTTAGATAATATATTCATTACCTCCAAAGTGTAATGCAAAATTTCTCCTTTAGATGGCCTCTTGGAGTGCTGCATATCCCTGTAGAGGTTGTCTCCAATCTAAAGCAATATTATGATTCCATTTTTAAATGAACGTCATTGTAGTTAACATTTCAAAGATAATATCAACTTATCATTAAAGTTTTCCGGTTTCTACAACAAAAAAGTTGTCTTGAAAATGCAATTGATGCATATTTTGTAACCAAAAGAGATTACAGATATCAATTTTCATGAGAATATCAAATTTTCAACATTGTAGTGAAACAAAGAAATGTTGGTTAGACATTGTCATTGATCAAACAATTTCTCTTATATGATTTGCAAATGACGAGAGATTCTAGAATGATGGAATTTGAGATCAAGAGAAGTACATATATCATTTCTTGTAACTGAGAATGCCTTGAATCATATAATCAAATTCAAGCTTGTATAAATGAAAATTATCCTTCTATATGGTTATGCTATTCTCTAGACAATTCACGCCATACTCAAGCTATAAAGTTCTTTCCAAAGAAATAGGCTTGGTGACCTTAATTACTCTATCATGTATTTATGAGACTTTTTGAACTTTTTACAAAAAAATAGCATTTTTGAATTTCATCCAAGAAAAACTTTAAGGATAATTTTGTCGCTGAATACAAAAATAGAAAATAACACTAGAACCAAGATATTGAATTTACTAAGAACAAAAAATAAAGACAAATACCACTGCCAACTGTAAATTGGGTCTAGCCCAAGTGGTTTTGCATGTGATTTTCAATTGATCTATCTTGAAATATACTTTTGGAATCTCCTTTGCTTACTATTTCAAGGCTCGTAACTTTTCATTTGTGTTCCTTTTAGTACAATTTACCATATCTTGTCTTTGCTCAGGCTAGAGTTCAACAAAGGTCTATTGAAATAAATTTTTATATGTGATATCTATCTCAAGGAGTTCCCTAATGTGTTTCTAAATTCACCATATAAGTAATCTCAACAAGATTGATTCAACCTTTCTTTTATACTAATATTGTACAAGGTTACCTTGCCCCAATCTTAACATGTTCAGTTTTCATAATCTTATTTCCATAGAACATACTCACCTTGGTCTTGTCTTGAACGACTTAAAGTAACAAAAACTTCCCGCCTAAAAGAATGTCGTCATTCCAGCTGCATATCCATGCAAACCTCCAACATGCACTGGATGTTTATAATTCCTTGCTGCAATCGTCCATCTTAGTTGTCAAGTCATTTAAAACTTCAAACTTTTGCAATATCAATACCCATAGGCCTTTTATAGTCAAAAAGACTATGCATTAACTTCAATTACTTTAAAATGTCAAGATTTAAAACATTACATATAGAGGTTTTTTTCCCCCAAGTAAAATGCGAGGAAATTGAAATCATTGTCTTAAAAGGATTTCCTAATTCACTTCAATCTATGCCTTATTTGTATTAACACATATTTTATTACCATTTGATAATTACAAGAGAAAACACCAATGATCATGATTGTGGCTGGGCTATGTTAATTTCATGTTGCCTCAACTATGAAGGAAAGGTTACAATATTTTCATGTGATTCTTTTTTTGGCTTAGGCATTCTCATCATAAAATTACCTTTGATTCTCTTTAGTGTTTTCATTTCAACTTTCTATTGCAAGTTTGAAGCAATGTGCTAGATTTTAATGGTTGCGAATTCTTCATTCACTTTCAACCATAGACAAATTCTAGAATTGCCACACATCATGGATTTATTCATGTTTAATCTGTTGATTAATATTTAAATTTTAAAATTTTGATGTAACATGGATGATCTATATTGCAGTGTTACAAATTTTTATTGTAGGCAAAAGGTTCTTGAATCTTCAAACTAGTAAAATATTCTAGAAGATTGTTGATCCATCAACTACGAACAATTCAGTTGATTTGGTTCTATTAGGCCTTGTAAAAACATATTTTCTAGAAAATATAGTGATAGGAGATAAAATCCAATACGAATGGTGCTATAGTTCAATGGTTTAGAAGATTCAACCTTTGGAAGTATGTGGAATATAGAAAATTGGAAGACTGGATGCACAAGTCTAGGCACATTTGGTAAGAAGAGTGTTTTATTTGTTTTGTGTACAAGAAGTTTTCCCTTTTTGTGTTATTACTATTGATGATGTGGATAATAGTAATAGATTTTTCTAGCTTTTGGTTGCTCTAAAAGTGTTTTCAGCTAGCTAGGAAAGAGCTTTTCATGGTACGTATAGGGTTTGTGGTTTCTTAGCCCCTTTTTTCATTTTTTACTTACATTTGGAGAGCTTAGATTGTATGTATGCTTTCCTTGGGATCACTGCTAGGGAGGAACAATTATTGATGTGGTAGTTGGATTACTTAGTGCATTTCACATCTTCTACAAGGGTGCACTTGTTGAGTAGCATTGGCTCATGGCATGTGGAGTAACGAGTCTGAAGAACAATCTTAGGCACCTAGAGGTTGGGTGCTTGGCCCTTGAAGCATGTTACCACCTTACACACAGTTTGACGTGAGAACCATTGATTGGAGAGTGCACCATCTTGTAGGAGGAGCACTTGACATGTGTACACCTAGCTTTTAAGATGACCACCTTGGATTTAGAAAAACCACAGTGTGATATGTGGACACCTTTCTATAAGGAGAGCTCCATCTAGGGCTTTATTTGTTGACTTGACCTAGGGTTGCTTGTTAAATTAACCTAGGGTTGCTTGTGAACTTAACCTAGTGTTGCTTGACTTAGCCTAGAATTGCTTGTGGACTTTGTCCTATAAGCCTAGCATAGATAAAGGAAGGAAACTACCTTTGTTAAGAGAAACTACTTTGTAGCTTAGAGATTGATAGTTGGTGTGATACTAGCTATTTGGACAATCTTGGAAGCTCATGTATTACACTTATAACAAGGATTAGTGTTTGTGGGATGCTATCACTAGGGTTCCTTGACTTGTGGGATGCAAGTGTTGAGTATTATAGCTTATGGGACGCAAGTATGTGAATGTCTTTGATAGCTTATGCGATACAACTGCAAGTGGGAGATCTTGGGGTTTGATAGTTAGTGTGATGTTGGCCAGTTTGGAAGCTCAAGGGATTGACTTGTAGAGCTTGTTAGGATGGCTTGCTTGGCCTTTGTAATGTTGGTTAGGGTTTGCAACTTTGCAGTGATTATGAAAGCCCTAGCTAGGGTTAAGGATCTATTATAGAGTCCTTGCTCAGGATGTACTGAAAGGGTTTGTTGTACCAGCATTGGATGAGTTGAGGCGAACTTGTTGTACCAACATTGTATGAGTTGAGGTATTATACTTTATCTTCATTACTATAATAATATAAAGCGTGTCAATGCTGTCCTAAATTTGTGATTTCCAATATGATTTTTGCATGTATTGAACAAATTTTAGGGCCATTTTAGCACGTTGATTTATTGGGACAACGACACTAGATCCTTTGTTGATTTTAGCATTCTTAATGAAGATTTAAAATCTTTTTGTCATTGTTATATTTCCAATGTAGATGAATTGATTTTCATATATATGTACTAAGATAAATATTTCCCTTAGGGCTCATGAAATGATATATGCTTGAAGTCTTGAGTTTGACTAGTAGTGTTGGGAAAATTTGATGTTTCTTACAGGGCTATTGAAGAAAATAGTTTAAAGACCATTACGAGAAACCTTATGAAGTAGATCCATGGCCTCACATTAGTGAGGTGGAAATTTCAGATTCAACATATTTTTAATTTTTTTACAGTTTCTACATGGGAGTTCTTGATTTTAGGTCAAGAAGGTTTATAGGTAATTTTGTTGAAAGCTAACAGAGGCATGGGAAAGCCACCTTAGCTTATGATTCTATGTATCCTTTTCCAGGTGGACTCGAACCCCCAACATCCACCTCAACATAACATAACTTGGGACATCCACCGTAGCTTATGAGTTCTATTTTTTTGCCAGTGTTATTCAAACCCCCAAACCCACTGGTTAGAAATTGCCCCACACCAAACAATGCTTCAGGCACTACTCAATTCTACATTTTGTATCCAAAGCCTCAAAATTTAGTTGTGCACAATTTTTCTTTCTGTGATTAAAACATAATAATTTTGGATAGATTAAAACCCACACACATGTTAAAAATGCAGAGCATATAAACATACATTTTCTTTTCCTACTTGAGGATGCACATAGTCCGTGCTTTGATAACAATATGAGAATGACTGGGTCGGGTCTTCATGAGTTTCTCTTTGTATATGTAGATCTCCATGTACAATTTCATGATCTTTTTGTTAATCACATCACTCTCTTATTCATCTACCCCAACCAAAAAATAAATCACATAGTGGATCAAATCACAGCTACTATGTTCGATCATCTGTGGCCGCTATATTATATAGAAAATAATTGCTTAAATGTTTACTTACTCATATGCCTCCTCCACAGATGGAGGAGGTGGATCTTCTTCTTCTTCTTGATACTAAATAACCAGTTTATCATATTTTCTTGAGTCGAACTCTCCATTGCTCTATCAGTATCAATGATAGGGTGTCAAGGCTCCCCTCCTAGAGAAAAATCTCCAATGCCCTATCAGTGTCAGAATTTCCAATGCAATAATAGTATCAATGAGAGAGTGTGAAGCTCCCCTCCTGTAGCTTTTCTCTACTATGTTGGTAACAAAATTTTGTCTTTGTTTGGTTTGCCCACCCATCCTCCATGGAAAATACCCTCTTAAATTCTAAATGGAGTGGGAAAATGATATTCTTATGAGTCAAAGAATTTAAAGAAAGGTTCAAAACAATGTAAAAAAAGTATTTGAATATAATAAATACTTTATTTTTTTGTATTTTTTTTTTCAAATATTATAAATATTTTAAAATTGTTTGCAAGCCACTTTGTCTTCTTATTTTTTTTTT
>APFE030743914.1:117208-152784 GCA_000404065.3 Pinus taeda
AGAGGAATTCAACACTGGAGAAACCTTAGAGGCCCACAAAAAATCTGCAGATGGAGAAAGGGTCATGGAGTTTCAGACTAGAGTAGGGCATAGTTTTTAACAAAGTTAGGCTATACTATCCTTGTCAAAATGAAAAATAAGATTAAATGGTAACCATGAGTTTCTATCCACATGATATATATTTTTAAGTAAAAATATGGTCGTCATGATAAACCCTTTGAAGACACACAACGACTCATCAAATATGCTTTTTATATCAAATATGTTGGTTTCTTACTATTGGACTCACAGGGTGGAGGATGAGTTGGTGGATTATGAACTGGAGGAGTGGGATTTTCAATAAAATGGGCTAGTCCCAAGAATTTAATCCATTTTCATTTGGAAGTTATCTTAGTAGTTTAGCAAATTGCAGTTTCTAGGCCTACCAGGTGTTTAGAAAGCAAAGTTAAGAATTTAATAGACGACCATCTGGTAGTTTAGAGGCCCTAACTCCTACTCAAGACTTGCATTGTTCGGGTCCTCTATGTTCGACCAGACCAGGGCTTGAGGACATTTTTCATGGGTTGGAGAAATTTTCTTGGGTTCTCTAGCTCTAAGTTTAGTTTCCCTATTATACCAAAGTCCAGAGGAAGGCATATATTATCTTACGAATTCCTTAAGGTTTTCAGAATTTTTTGAACATAGTGGGAGTTCTTCCCTCTCATAAGCCTCTTTGGCTTATTTTCTTGCCTATCCTCCATCTCAAGTGCCATTAGCCTCGCCCTCCTTGGGTGAATTAGTGAAGGAGAGCCTTGCCCTGATGATAGAATAAAGTTGAACTAATGTCGCAAATGGTGCTAGGGTTTTCGGAAATTCAAATCATCAACTGTAAAAGCGTGGGTGGACAAGGAAATATCACCTATTGTCAAATGTTAACCAAAGGTTTCTCTGCTAACCCGAATTTGGATTCATTTTTGCTTAAAATATGCACCTGACGCCAAGAAGGTACAAAAAATGGTTTGGAAAATGAATTCATCTCCTATCCTTTTCAATTCAAGATGCCCCTCTTCCATACAAAGTAGGAGATGTTAGATATGTTGAAGAATGTAACTAGGTTTGGTTGTCATTGTACTTGAGTCAAATCAAAATAAAGATTTTTATTTATTTATTATTAATTGAATTGACTTGTTAAAGCATGGGTTTCATGCTTGGGTCAATTATCATAGGTCAAGCCTCCATTTTAGGCTTTAGGATTTAAACGTCAAAGTCAAAGACTATCTTGTTGTGTTAAACTCCTCCTCCATAAAAGTCTCCTTGTTGTTGGCCTCAAAATAAATCTTCATCAAGTTGGCTACACTCATTGAACTCACGTTGACTCAATATAGAATGGAAATACTATATATAGGAGTGCAACCTTCTGTCATAAACATAGAAAAGAATTCGTCAGATCACAGAAGTAAGTGCAAATTACATGTTTGGTTAACAATTTTAGGAGGAGGTTCAAATGTCACAATGATGGATTTCAATATACATTAAGGAGAAAAGTTCAAATCATTTTCAGATAATGAGGATGTGACTTCGCTCAAATCATAGAGAAGGTCTTTCAGTGGAATCAAGTGACAGGATTTTGGTATACTACAATGAATTATTTGGATCAATTTCAGAGCCATCGATTTGAGTAATCTTAAAAACAAGTTTAGATCAAGTTCAATGCAAAATCACAATGAAACAATTAAGAAAATCTCAAAGAATGGGTTCATAAATTTTGGTGAATATATATCACTATGACTACAAGATAATGTAGGAGTATTAAGGTCAAAACGTTGATATGTTTATGGGCTAAATACGAAGTTATCACAGAACTAATACAAGTGCAATGAAGAAGGTCTACAACTAGTTGAAGAAAAGGAACAACTAGTTGGAGACCTATGACTACAAGAAGTATGATAAGGGCTACTAAAAGACTAAGGACGAGGCCATAACTGAGGATCAAAGTATATTTAGGATGATATAGAATCGTAAGCATGTTTTGGGTGCCATAGAACTGAAGTATGTCACCATTAAGAAATGATGAAAGCCTGATAGAGTTTAATTGATGGAGGTAGTCTCTATGTTAGGTTGTGAGAGTCTTGGTTGTCACATCTTGTTCTTAATCTACTAAAGGAATATTTTACCCTGTTTTCCCCTAGAGTGTAGTTTTTCCATGGTTGCGTGCCTACATCTTGCGTCCTCTTTTATTTGTTATTTGACATTAGTCTTGATGATAAGAAAAAGATAAATCGAAAGGA
The DNA here is from genome assembly GCA_000404065.3 of Pinus taeda. NCBI lineage: Eukaryota > Viridiplantae > Streptophyta > Pinopsida > Pinales > Pinaceae > Pinus > Pinus taeda. The sequence goes on from APFE030743914.1 coordinate 119,476, forward strand.
AGAATAATAAGAACGAAACATCACAAGATAATTTCATAACAAGAGAAATCGATTATCTTGCCTCACTTTGGATTTATGTACATGGTATCAAAGATATGGTAAAATAATATCACCTTATTGGCAATAATATTTTGAAATTGGAGAAAAGTCACTGTCTAAGGTCGAATTCATTGTCTAGACTAGATCGAAGCATCCAAGACAATGAAAGGTATAAAGCCTCCTTAGTTAAGAGATATAATTTGAAGGAACGTTCACTGCGGGCATAAGTTCATCATTTAAGGGCAGAACTGGAGTTCATCATTATCACCAACATGCTACAAGAATAGTAGAAGTCCTCCTACACTTGAAGAACAATTTGAAGTCCAAATTACTTATATAAGTTGATCCAAGTCTGGTTAAAATTATAGGTATGAAAGGAATCTGAAGTTTGTCCTATGGAGAAATAATTCAAGCCTTCAAGATATGAATTGATAGTATGAGCACATGGTACTAGCTCAAGGAAATCAATTAAGTATTGTCACTTAATAATATGCACATGCAACAAGTCTAATGAGTTATCAAATCGGAGGTATGTAAACACAAGGTACATATATTCATAAGATTTTTAATATATCTAATCTTAAATGATTCATATAATCCTTGTTTATAACTAGTCTAGGGTAAAAAATTGTAATCCTTAGATAACATATGAAAATCTCATATTAAAACCTTAATCCTTATCTTCTAGGGTTCACAACTAATCTAGGATGTCAAGTAAAAGTCCTAATATTGATTGAAGGAATAACTTGAGTTTTAATATCATAAGATTCCATCCTCCATGCTTACATAGAAGATCTAACTTCAGAAATTAAATCATGTTCTTGGTATCACATGTTTTTCTTGAAATTATGTATTACAGGTATAAAAGATCACGACTTAATACAAAGAGAACACTTCAAGGAATCCTTACAAGGTTTGTCAAGGAACATCTCCAACTGTGTCTTAGACAATACACCTTATAAAATTCTCTTAATATAAAAAGTATGTTGCTATTAATTTGAAATTTGCGTTACTAACATCGTTATGTCTAGTTGTCTTGGATCATAAATATTCTTGCTTAGGGTGATTCATCATTTGATAAATCTACCCTCTTCACGTCCTTGATTGTTCTTATAGAACCCTATAAAGGTTATCTGAAAAACTCTAACTTAATGGTATGCTAATGATAATGTGTGAAACCTTAGCCTGGTTAGGGTTATTGGGAAATTTTATTTGAATTTTTTGATGCCTTTTTTGGGGTTTTGGTGTGATCATGAAAACCCTATCTTGTTAGGATTGAATGATTTTGTATGAAATCCCAAACATTTGAAGTTTTGGTAAAGTAGGATTTTTCTCTGTTATGAATTGAAGCCCTAGATATTTAGGGTTTGATTGGGCCTATAAGTAAAACCCTTGTAATGTATTCAAAGTGAATTCCTAGGAATGAATCCCTAGGTGTATACGCGTCCACTTAGTTGAAACCCTAGCCTGGTCTAGGTCAATATATGTATAATATATTAATATTGCCTCTCATATGATGTGCTTATGCATGATGGTTAATTCGTAGATATATGGGTTGAACTAATTGAATTTATTTTCTTTAGGATGATAATATTTATGAATTCTAGGGTTTTAGAGTTAAACCTTAGTAAAATTTCAAATCTCTGTTGTATAATGACAATATAGTATAAGATTGTTGAAATCTAAGTTATATGTGATTGATGTTTGATTGAGAAAATCTAGAGTTTGGAACAAACCCTAGTGGAAGCTACTCATGTTGTTACTTTGAATTGAGCTATGCTTGGTTTTGATTGTTAAAATCTCATGTATGAAATCTAGGGTTTGTACGAAACCCTAGTGAGAAGTTTAACATGTGAATTATGGAGTCGTTAGATACCTTGTATATCTATATTTTTTTCTAGGGTTTGCAATATGATGTAGTAGGGTATGTCATACCTTTGAAAGAAACTTTGAAACCCTATATTTAATGATAGTTATGAAATTCTCAAAGTCTTGATGAAGTAGTCTAGGGTTTATAACAAAAACCCTAACAAGAAGTTGAAGAGTATGAGTCTCTTGTTTGTAATTAAGTTTGGGAATATGATATATAAAGTTGAATGCTTCCGTGATTTTGTTATGGCTAACTTCATGCTTCTATAGTTTTGGTTGTACTTTCAATCTAAGTTGTGCATGTACATAATCTTCAAGATGGAGAAAATAGTCGTAAAGTAAGTCGATATGATAATCATGATGTGAATGATAAGGATCATGATAACTTTGATGAGAAGGATGGAATCCATGAAATAATCTTCGTTGTCATAGAAAAGAAGTAGAACTCTCTAATTTAAGAGGGAGCCTAGATGAAATCTCCCTAGGACAAGAGGGAGCTAGAAATAAAGAAATATCCCTAGGACAACCGGGAGCTAGAAAGAAAGAAATCTCCCTAGGTTAGGAGGGAGATTGAATAAAAGAAATATCCCTAAAGTAAGAGAGGGAGAACGAATGCAAGGAATCTCCCGAGTTGAAAGGGAGGTCATATCATAGTCATGATGGACACCTTGATAGAAGAAATTAGAGAATGAATTGGAAGGGTTGCTGAGATAAGAAAATCCGAATCGATTTGTGGAATGTGTTTCTGCATGAGAAGTAGGAAATGAAGATTCATTGTTTAAGAATCTTCTGTCAAGATTCATAGGAAAATCTCTAAGTATTGCTATGAAAAGTTGAGAAGAAACATTAAGTTATTTGAAATACCCTAAATATTTTTATCTATTTATGTACATTTAAAGGTTTGTTACTGATTAGGGTCGTGTTTCTACTGTTAAATCTCTCGAAAGTTGGATAGCATGTTTTTACATGCTTATTATTTTCAATCAATTTGATTTGGAGAAATTTATTTTTATGGAAGGATTTATTACTGATTGCCTGGGAGGACATATGGACAACACTTTGTGTTGATGTCTAGGTCCCGAAGTAGGGAGGGTGTCATTGGTCATGGAACTATGTCCTTGGATATGCACCTAGATCACCAGGTTGATGGTTATTGAGTAAGTCTGATGGTATCTAGATAATCTAAAAGCTTTATTCCATCTTAGTCCCACTCATATATATTTCTCGGGTCGGGAATCTAGTCTATGGCAATGCGGTGCCCAAATTGTTGAGAGACCTTGGATAGATTGCCCTGGTCAAGAATCTAGTCCCTAGCATTGCACAACCTAAACTCTTCATAGATTATGTGTTTTGAGATCCTCCATGTACCTTTATATTTATATGTAAATATGAATATCTCCCTAGTTAAGAGGGAGTGTTAAAGAATGTAACTAGGTTCGTGCTTCATTATACTTCAGACAAAATGAAATATATTTGTGAAAATAAAGAAAAAATAATTTCTTTATTAATTGAATTGACTTGTTAAAGCATGGGTCAATTTTCATAGGTCAAGCCTCCATTGTAGGATTTTGGATTTATAAGTCAAATTCAAAGACTATCTTGTTATGTTAAAATCCTCCTCCATCAAAGTCTCCTTGTTGTCGGGCCTCGACCTCAAAATAAATGATCATAAAGTTGGTTACACTCATTGAACTTGTGTCAGATCAATACAAAAGGAAACTACTATATATAGGAGTGAAATCTTCAGTCATAAACATATAAAAGAATTAGTGAGATCATAGAAGTAAGTGCGGGTTATAGGTTCAGCGAAAAATATCATAAGCAGGTTCAGATGTCATAGTGATGGATTTCGGTATATGTTAAGGAGACATGTTGATCCAGATATTAGGGAGGGCCCCAAGATCCGAGTAATTTTTGCATCAAGAAAAGAACAAAAGTGAACCAAAACAAAAAATAAATAATGAACTACCTCTTATTAGAACAAGGAATGATAGTTGCAACTACATTGTGCTGGAGAACCTGTCCTCTTACAAAAAGAGGCTTGTTATTTATACCATTTTTTAGTTACATTACCATGGGTAAATACTGTGCGTGGATTTCCATTTGGATCATTACCATGGATAAATACCATGGGTGGGAAAGTACCATGGGTGGATTTCCATTCGGATCATTCCTCCCTCCATAGGAAGCAATGTTCCCCATTGCGTGAAGTTCACTTTGAAGAAGTTGTTGTTGAAGATGAGTTGTGGAGGACCAAGTGCTGTCGAAGACAAGCGTTTTGTATGGTTGACCCATAACTGAGGGTTTGTGGATGACCCATAACCATGATGCATGAAGATCCAAGGATAGAGATACCTTGTAATGCTTGTGAGCCATCTATGATATTGACAATGTGTGGCCAAGAAAATGGGTTTGGCTGGCAAGGATTTTGCATGGATAACCCACAACCATAAGGAACGAAGGGCCAAGGATAGAGATATCCTGTGATGTTGGTGGGTCAACTATGGGGTGGACAGTGTGTGGTCGAGCAAATGGACTTCGTTGGAAAAGAGTTTTGTGTGGTTGACCCATAACCATAATTGACGAGGGTTCGAGGATAGAGACACCATGTAATGAACCTAGATATCACTTGTCGATCTATCCACTAGAGATCTGGTGGCTTATGTTTGTAGATTCTCACAATCCAATGAGATGTTGTAAAGACGCCATCCATGTTAACAAGTTTCAAATTTTTTTGGCCCCATGGATATGAGTTTATAGGCCTACCTGACATTGCCTTTGCATTATAAGGGGTACCTTGTCGCAACCAAAAATATGCTTCAAGATAGTAAGAAAAGATAACCTTATCACCATAAACACCCCTAGCTGCTAGAAAATCATAATACAAAATTCTAACACACACTATTGTTCTAGAAATAATGAGCCATGAACCATTATTTTCTCCATAGAAAATAGGTGTTGATCTAATACCATAATGTGTAGGGCCTCTCATAAGGTTTGAAAGGAAAGAAAGAACCATTGTTCCAAATAAAGGTGGGGTCCCTAGAGAACTTGCAATAGATAAAAAGGCACTAAACATTGCCTTAATGTGCACTGCACCACTTGCAAAGAAGTAGTGAGAATAAAAGTACAACAATACCAATATTCCAAAAGAAAGTTGCCATGACAGACCAAGTCCACCAACACCCTTCACAACAGTCTAACTAAACCATGAAATAAAACCATATTTGTTTAGAAATCCTACCATTGCAATAAGTCCAGCAAACTAGGTAAGAGTGTCCCACACTACTGATTCATCCAAGCACTCCTTCCATGTCACAACCCTTGTGCAGAGTAGGATAGACAAACAAAAGATCGTTGCAGTGACAACATCCACCTTCAACATTCCCCCAAATATCCAAAGACCCACTATGATCAGTAGCGAGCCACTCATGATGATCTCATTCTTGGTCATCGGTCCCATATTCTACAACTTTTCCCATGCGAGCTTCGGCGCATTGGGACTTCTCTTGACACACTGGGTGAGTATATCACATAAAGAAGAAGAAGCATAACAATGATCATAGACACCTGCCCTGTCACCGATGCCATCAGTGCCCAGTTCTTCTGTGGCCAATGGTCCCTATGATAAGATTCACACTCAAGGGATTAGCTGCCATGGTCATTAAGAACATTGCAGAGGAAATCATGGATGTTTGGAAGTAGGTGAGAATGAGCCATGATCCCAGCTGTCGCTCTGTCCCATCACTGATGTTGCTTTTGCAGGCCACACAAAGAGATTTCTTGAGAGGCAAAAAGATGTCGATGACACAAGCAGAGAAGAAAGTGAGCACAACAACATCAAGGCCCATCAATGCCACGACCCCCAGAGGCAATGACTGCGTAATGATCTCCATGATCATGGTCAGAAATATCGTGAGCAACTACCAGGCATTTTTTGTCACCCCCACTGGTGCCAGCATGAATCATAGGAGGACACCGGTGGCGATCCATGTTGCTGGGATTTAGCGCCGTGCCTTGCCATGGCCACACAGTAGGCACTGGTGGAGGATTTACCACCAGGGAAGCGCGTGACCTCCCAGTCATTGGAGCATTAATGGGGCAGTGGTGTCATAAGCCTTCTAACGGGGTGAATAATGATTGTTTCTTCACCTAGATCCCTCGCTGCCTCCCCCACCATGATGAGACGACATTGTGTCTCTTTTGTGATTGATAATATTCTTCCAACTAAGCTGTAGCAACCGAAAACTCATTGTACATAAGATTCACAGGTGTTGAGACCACATGAATTCTGACAGGATTGTAGATGCTAAGCTTTAGAGCGGAATTTGTTGATATCGTCACCATGGGCACACCAATCTCATCAGCTCCATCGTCAACATGGAAATCGCTGAAGGAAATACTCTGTAGGGTAATTTAGGGCTTGTAAGGATGGATGGAGCTCCACAGTGATATAAAAAATATGTGAAAAAGAAAACCAAAACATGATACAAAGAGCACGACTTGACCATGACGGGGCCAGATATTTTGCCCCCAGAATCATCATCACGGAACATTTCCTTTGCAATGGAATTGACATGAGGCCACTTGATTATGCTATTATTTTCATTGGGGATGACCTTGCCCTAAAAACTGGGTGCTCGATAATGTCCATGAATGGCACTCCAACCACAACATTGACATCGAGCAATTCGAGGTCGACCTGAGTATAGTGAAATTAATTGAGTGAATGGCTAAGGAGTTGTCCATCAATGTCCAATTCTGCACGAAGTAGAGAGGCCTCTGTCACATTGATGACGATGAAAACCCCATGCTTGACACCTTTGACTCCGACTTCACATGAATGCAATATTCCTCGACTTGTCTTCGAATCCCCCCATGAACTCTGGCACTAGAAAATCTGATAGTCTCTTGATCTGACTAATCTCCCGAGGACTATAGAATGGTTATGGTCTATACAATGTAAAAAATAATGGCTGTCAATTTAGCCACGAGTTTCGACTGTGGAATCTTAGACATTTTTCTAAATAGAGCCTTGCTATACCTCTCATTTGCTTCAAGATCAGATCAATGCGTTCAAAGATGAGGGTTTGGAGGCTGACAATAATGGTTGTTGTAGAGGCCTTACGGAAAATATTTTATTCCACTAACGTATTTCATATGATTCGAAATATGCACCTAGAGAGGGAAAAGATTTTTAATATTGCGAGTGAACTAGACACATTGGAGACATTTGCATGGTTGTGGACTGGGACCAACTCTTTCTTTGATCGGAAGGTAAGATATAAACCATGGGTACTGATATAGACCACATAGTTCACAAAGGGGTTGATAAGAGAGGGCGAATAAGTGGTGCCAAATTTGCGAAATAAAATATTATGAGATGATATGAGAAATTTTACTACAGACCCTTAGAACCCTGATTGTCATGGAATCATGACTTGCTCTAATACCATTGATTCAGATCTTGGGGAGGGCCCCAAGATCCGAGTAATTTTCACACCAAGAAAATAACAAAAGTGAACCAAACAAGAAAATAAATCATGAACTAACTCTTATTAGAACAGAAAATGATAGTTGCAACTACATTGTGCTGGAGAATTTGTCCTCTTACAAAAAGAGGCTCGTTATTTATAGCATGTTTTAGTTACATTACCATGGGCAAATTTCCATTCGGATCATTACCATGGGTAAATACCATGGGTGGGAAAGTACCATGGGCGGATTTCCATTCAGATCACATGTTCAGATCATTTTTAGAGAATGATGATGTAAATTTTCTCAAATCATAGAGAAGGTATTTCAGTGGAATCAAGTGACTGGGCTTCGGTCTATTGCAGTGAACTATTTGGATCAATTTTAGTGTGATGGATTCGTGTAATCTCAGAAACAAGTTCATATCAAGTTCAATGAAAAATCATAGTGAAACATTTAAGATAATCTCAAAGAATAGGTTCATAAAGTTAGGTGAATATATATCACTATGACTACAAGATAGTGTATGAGCATTAAGGTCAAAACATTGATATGTTAATGGGAAGAATACCAAGTTATCAAAAAACTAATACAAGTACAATGAACAAGGTCTACAACTCGTTAAAGAAAAAGAATTCGGTACAGTTGCCTGTGGATATCTATGACAGTAAGAAGTATGATAAGAGCTACTACAGGACCAAGAATGAGGCCATAACTGAAGATCCAAGTATTTTTAGGATGATATAGAACCGTGAACATGTTTTGGGTGCCACAGAGCTAAAGTATGTCACCATTAAGAAATGATCAAAGCTTGACAGAGTTGACTTGACAGGGGCAGTCTCCAGGTTAGGTTGTGACTTGTGAGAGTCTTGGTCGTCTCATCTTGTTCTTAATCTACTAAAGGAATTTTTTTTTGACTAGGTTTTCCCCTAGAGTGTGGTTTTTCCATGGATTTGTGCCTACATCTCGTGTCCTCTTTTATTTGTTGTTTTACATTAGTATTAATGATAAGCAAATGGTAGATTGAAAAGAATAATAAGAATGAAACATCACAAGATAATGTCATAATAAGGGAAATCGATTATCTTGCCTCACTTTGGATTTCTCAACATGGTAACAAAGCTATGGTAAAAGAAGATAACCTTATTGGCAATAATATTTTGAAATTGGAGCAAAGTCACTATTTGAGGTCGAATTCATTGTTAGGAGTAGATCGAAGCATCCAAGACAATGAAAGGTATAAGGCCTCCTTATTTAAGAGATATAATTTTAAGAAACATTCATTGCGAGCATAAGTTCATCATTTAATGGCAGAACTGGAGTTCATCATTATCACCAACATGCTACAAGAACAATGGCAGTCCTACACTTGAAGAACAATTTGAAGTCCAAATTTCTTATATCATTTGATCTATGTCTGGTCTAAAATTTTGACTATGAAAAGAATCTGAAGTCTGTCCTATGGAGAAAGAAATTCAAGCCTTGAGGATATCAATCGATAGTCCGAGCACAAGGTAATAGTGCATGTAAATCAAGTAAGTATTGTCACTTAATAATATGCACATGCAACAAGTCTAATAAGTTATCAAATTAGAGGTATGTAAACACAAGGTACTTATATTCATAAGCTTTTTAATATCTCTAATCTTAAATGATTCATATAATCCTTGCTTCTAACTAGTCTATGGTAAAAAACTGTATTCCTTAGATAACATATGAAAATCTCATATTAAAATCTTAGCCCTTATCTTCTAGGGTTCACAAGTAATCTAGGATGTCAAGTAAGTCCTAATATTGATTGAAGGAATAACTTGAGTTTCAATATCATAGGATTCCATCCTCCATGATTACGTACAAGATCTAACTTGAGAAATTAAATCATTTTCTTGGTATCACATGTTTTTCTTGAAATTATGTATTACATGTATAAAAGATCATGACTTAATACAAAGAGAACACTTCAAGGAATCCCTACAAGGTTTGTTAAGGAACATCTCCAGGTATGTCTTAGACTATACACCTTATAATATTCTCTTACTATAAAAAGTACGTTCACCTTATTTTGAAATTTGCGTTACTAACATCATTATGTCTTGCTGTCTTGAATCATAAATATTATTGTTTAGGATGATTCATCATTTGATAAAACTACCCTCTTCAATCCTTGATTGTTCTTATAGAACCCTAGAAAGGTTCTCTGCAAAACTCTAACTTAAGGGTATGCTAATGATAATGTGTGAAAGCCTATCCTGGTTAGGGTTATTGGGAAATGTTATCTAAAGTTTTTGATGTCTTGTTTGGGGTTTTGGTGTGATCATGAAAACCGTATCTTGTTAGGATTGAATGATGCTATACAAAATCTGAAACTTTTGAAGTTTTGGTAAAGTAAGGTTTTGCTATGCTATGAATTGAAACACTAGATATTTAGGGTTTGATTGGGCCTAAAACCCTTGTAATGTCTTTAAAGTGAGTTCCTAGGAATGAATCCATAGGTGTATATGAGTCCATTTAGTCGAAACCCTAGCCATGTCTAGGTCAATTTATGTCTAATATATTAATAGTGCCTGACATATAATGTGCTTATTCATGATGGTGAATTTGTAAATATATGAGTTGACCTAATTTGAAGTTTGTTTATTTAGGATGATAGTATTTGTGAATTCTAGGGTTTTGGAGTTAAACCTTAGTAAAAGTTCAAATCTCTGGTGTATGATGACAATATAATATAAGATTTTTGAAATCTAAGTTTTAGTTGTGATTGATATTTGATTGAGAAAATCTAAGTTTTATTTGTGATTTATATTTGATTTAGAAAATCTAAAGTTTGGAGCAAACCCTAGTGGAAGCTAGTCATGTTGTTACTTTGAATTGAGCTATGATTGGTTTTGATTGTTAAAAACTCATGTATTAAATCTATGGTTTGTATGAAACCCTAGTGAGAAGTCTAACATGTGAATTATGAAGTTTAGGTACCTTTTTTATCTATATTTGTTTCTAGGGTTTGGAACATGATGTAGTAGGGTATGTCATACCTTTGAAATAAACTTTGAAACCCTAGATGTAATGATAGCTATGAAATTCTCAATGTCTTAATGAAGTAGTTTAGGGTTTATAACAAAAACCCTAATAAGAAGCTGAAGAGTATGTGTCTCTTGTTTGTAATTAAGTTTGGGCATCTGATATATAAAGATCAATGCTTCTATGGTTTTGTTATGGCTAACTTCATGCTTCTATAGTTTTGGTTTTACTTTCTATCTAAGTTGTGCATTCTCAAAATCTTCAAGATTGCAAATATGGTCGTAAAGTAAGTTAATATGATAAGCATGATGTGAATGATAAGGATCATGATAACTCTGATGAGAAGGATGGAAGCCATGAAAGAATATTCATTGTCATAAAAAAGAAGTAGAACTCTTTAAAGTAAGAGGGAGCTTGGATGAAATCTCCCTAGGAAAAGAGGGAGCTAGAATAGAAAGAAATCTCCCTAGGTTAAGAGGGAGCTTGAATAAAAGAAATCTCCCTAAAGTAAGAGAAGGAGAAAAAATGAAAGGAATCTCCCTAGTTGAAAGGGAGGTCATCTAATAGTCATGATGGATACCTTGATAGAAGAAATTAGAGAATGAATTGGAAGGGCTGCTAAGATAAGAAAATTCAAATCGATTTGTGGAATGTGTTTCTGCATGAGAAGTAGGAAATGAAGCTTCATGGTTGAAGGATATTCTGTCAAGTTTCTTTGGAAAATATCTAGGAATTACTACGAAAAGTTGAGAAGAAACATCAAGTTGTTTGAAAGACCTCGAAGGTTTGTATCTATTTATGTACATTTAAAGGTTTGTTATTGATTGGGGTTGTGTTTTGTATAGGTAAATCTCTCAAAATTTGGATAGCATGTCTTTACTCTCTTATTGTTTTCAATCAATTTGATGAGGATAGATTTGTTTTTACGAAAGGATTTGTTACCGATTAGAATAATCGAGAAATTAAGGCTTTGTGTGATACATTGCTTGAGAGGACATTTGGACGACACTTTGTGTTGATGTCTAGGTCTCGAAGTAGGGAGGGTGGCGTTGGTCATGGAGCTCTGACCTAAAATATGCACCTAGATCACTAGGTTGATGGTTATTAAGTAATCCTGATGGTACTTAGATAGGCTGAAATATTTAGTCAATCTTAGTCCCACTCGGATAGATTTCCTTGGTCAGGAATCTAGTCCATGGCATTGCGGTGCCTAAATTGTTGAGAGACCTTGGATAGATTTTCCTGGTCAAGAATCTAGTCCATGGCATTGTGGTGCCTAAATTCTTCGTAGATTATGTGTTTTGAGATCCTCCATGTACCTCTATATTTATATGTAAGTATGAATACCTCCCTAGTTAAGAGGGAGTGTTGAAGAATGTTGCTAGGTTCGGCCTTCATTGTACTTGAGTAAAAATGAAATATATTTCTCAAAATAAAGATATTTTTTTTTTTTTATTATTATTATTAATTGAATTGACTTGTTAAAGCATGGGTTTCATGCTTGGGTCAATTTTCATAGGTCAATCCTCCATTGTAGGCTTTAGTGTTTATAAGTTAAAGTCAAAGACTATCTTATTATGTTAAACTCCTCCTCCATCAAAGTCTCCTTAATGTTGGCCTCAAAATAAATCATCATCAAGTCAGCTACACTCATTGAACTCATGCTGGATCAATACAGAAGGAAACTATTATATAAAGGAGTGAAACCTTCGGTCATAAACATATAAAAGAATTCATGAGATCACAAAAGTAAATGTGGATTACAAGTTCATTGCAAAATCTCATAAGGAGGTTTAAATATCATAGTGATGGATTTCGGTATATATTAAGGGGACATGTTTAGATCATTTTCAGAGAATGAGGATGTAACTTCACTCAAATCATAGAGAAGGTATTTAAGTGGAATCAAGTGACAGGGTTTTAGTATACTACAGTGAACTATGTGTATCAATTTTAGAGTGATGGATTCATGTAATCTCATAAACAAGTTTAGATCAAGTTCAATGCAAAATCACAGTGAGACAATTAAGATAATATCAAATAATGGGTTGATAAAGTTTGGTGAATATATATCACTATTACTACAAGACAATGTAGGACTATTAAGGTCAAAACATTGATATGTTTATGGGTTGAATACCAAGTTATCACAAAACTAATACAAGTGCAATGAAGAAGGTCTACAACTCATTGAAGAAAATGAACTCGATATAGTTGCCTATGGGAATCTATGACTATAAGAAGTATGATAAGGGCTACTACAGGACCGAGGATGAGGCCATAACTGAAGATCATAATATATTGAGGATGATATAGAAATGTGAGCATGTTTCAGGCATGAAAAAACTAAAGTATGTCACCATTGAGAAATGATCAAAGCTTGACAGAGTTGACTTGATGGGGGGAGTCTCTAGGTTAGGTCGTGAGAGTCTTGGTCATCTCATCTTGTTCTTAATCTACTCACGGAGGAATTTTTTGACCAAATTTTCCCCTAGAGTGGGGTTTTCCATGGTTGCGTGCCTATATCTTGTGTCCTCTTTTATTTGTTGTTTGACATTAGTCTTGATGATGAGAAAAATACAAATCGAAAGAACAAATAATAAGAATGAAACACCACAAGGTAATTTCATAATAAGAGAAATTGATTATCTTGCCTTATTTTTTATTTCTCAACATGGTATCAGAGCTATGTTAAAATAAGATAACCTTATTGGAAATAATATTTTGAATTTGGAGCAAAATCACTGTCTGAGGTCGAATTCATTGTCAAGAGTAGATTGAAGCATCCAAGATAATGAAAGGTATAAATTCTCCTTAGTTAAGAGATATAATTTGAAGGAACCTTCACTACAAGCATAAGTTCATCATTTAAGGGTAGAACTGGAGTTCATCATTATCACCAACATGCTACAAGAACAGTAGCAGTCCTCCTACACTTGAAGAACAGTTTTAAGTCCAAATTAATTATATAAGTTGATCCAATTCTGGTCTAAATTTTTGAATATGAAAGGAATTTGAAGTATGTCCTATGGAGAAATAAGTTCAAGCCTCGAGGATATGAATTGATAGTCCCGACACAAGGTACCAACTCAAGGAAATCAAGTAAGTATTGTCACTTAATAATATGCACATGTAACAAGAATAATGAGTTATCAAATTAGAGGTATGTAAACACAAGGTATTTATATTCATAAGATTTTTAATATCTCTAATCTTAAATGATTCATACAATCCTTGTTTATAACTAGTCTATGGTAAAAAATTGTAATCCTTAGATAACATACGAAAATCTCATATTAAAATCTTAATCCTTATCTTCTAGGGCTCACAAGTAATCTAGGATGTCAAGTAAAAGTCCTAATATTGATATGAAAATGAGATCTTAGACAATTATTAAGGTATTACAAACTCATGTGCATGGATTTTCCAATGTTACTTTGTGCAATGGATCGATAAGATTGCGAAGTACATAGACAATGAAGCAGTTAAAGAACATAATATACAACACACATAAACACAAAAAGTTTAATATGGAGCTCACCCAACACTCCTGGGCTACGTCTCCTGGTCCATCCTTCAGTGGTGACCTCTCTATTATGTCTTCAGAAGCAGAGTTTTTACAAAAGTGAGCTCAATTTGAGTCTCACATGACAGATTCAAAACAATGAGGCTTTACTTGGATCCCCCCAAGTCTTTCTAAGTACACAGACTCTCCTCACTAACTCTCTATCTCTGTTTTCTCTTTGTCTCAGCACTACTTGTCTCTGTTTATGTTAGTTTGTAGCTTTAAAGCCAATCGACGCTGTCTGTTCCTTTCTCCTTCTCGGGCTTTCTGGCTCCCGATCGTTGTCCACTCAGGTTCCCCTCTGAGTATTAGCAATCATTGGTAAATGCCTTCAGGGATGGTGGCCACCTGTTCTATAACAGAATGGTCCATCGATGCCTTTGAAATCCCAAAAATGGAAATTTCTATTTACACAAAGAAACACTGTAAAACACGAGAAAAATCTGCCAAAACACTGTTCACCAGACTTCAAATATTCATAGATCCGCACTATATTCCTATCGGTTCTTCCTTTATATCGCTTATCGAATCTCCACCGTTGATCTGAGAGATCTGGATCCAATGGGTGAGGTTCATTTTGGGTGGCTCGTTCATACGGGGGTTAACCGCCTGAAAAGGGTGGTTTTCTCTCTCCAGGGCCTGGACACGTGGTAGCCAGTGTACGGGCTTGGGTGGAGCCCAACCAAAACCTCTTATCTCTTTCGGTCCTCCTGAAACCCCGCTTATTTCGTGGTTTCCTTTTATATTTAAAAACACATTAAAACATGAAAATCCTGCTCATATCGGACTTGAAATAATATGTATTTTCATTAACAAACCCTTTTGGGTCTGGTTTCATTGCATCGACACATTTTCTTTTCTTTTCATTTATTTAATGAAAATTCGATTTACATTGAAAAATGCCATTTTACGGAACTCAAAATATATGGAATATCATTTATAACTCTATCGGGTCTCACTATCGCATCACACACACACACAAACACACATCTATATCTATATCTTATATCTATATATTTATATATATATTATAATATATATATATATATATATATATATAGTCCCGCTCTTCTGTGTAGCTTCGATGCGATGTTGCTATGCGATTGATCGTAATCGCATATCACACATACCTCTGGGCCATTTGTAAGCACTCCATTTTTGTTTGCCGACGTGATATTGCGATGCAACTTGGGCCGTCGATTTGCACTCTTGATCGACGGTCCTCGTTGACCCCACTAATCGCTGTCACATATTCCATGTAGTAACCTCCGATAGCCACCACCTGTCACCAATGATTGCGATTTTCCGATCAGATTTGGAGCGTTGATCGGCCAGATCCGACGGCTCCTGTGCATCACTGTTCAAGCCACTGATAGCTCTGTTTTTGGTCATTTCTTCATGTTTTTGCCTCCCGATAGTGTAATATGATATTTCTAAAAATTATTCTTTTACGATTGTTTTTTGGATTTTGAAGACTTAGAGGGTGTTTTGGATCCATTTTAGATCACGCCTTCCCACTGAAAAGTCTTTTTGACCACCAAAAGTTGCTTTTTAAGCATCAATCAAGTGAAGATACAACTTCCTCATTTTCCAATCTCTATCCATCTTGCACTGCTTGATTTTGAACCTTTGAGTCCAATTATGAGGTACTCAACATCCCCTCTGCATGTAGTTCTCACCTTCCTGTCTAGAATTGTATCTTCCTGCAACTCATTGAGATATTCAGGCAACAGATCATCAATAGAAGGAAACTGACTTTTCTCTTCGAGATCTTTAATCAATGAAGGTTCAAATAGTCTTAAGTTATTTGCATTAACTACTGAATAGATGTGCATGTCAGCTGGCAAATCAAGGCGAAAAGCGTTCTCACCAATTTTCTTAAGTATCTTGAAAGGCCCATACCTTATTGGCTTCAGCTTCTTACCTTCACCTTGCCTTCTGTCTTTGTTGATGTACAACTAGACTTGATCACCAACTTGGAAGCTATGCTCAATTCGATGCTTATCATGCCTTGCCTTGTACTTGGCCTAGCTTCTTTCCAGTTGTTCCTGCACTGCCTAGTGAATTTCTTGGATCTGTTCAATGAACTTGGTTGCTTTGTCCACATCATTATTTCCATCAACTGCTATGTCTTTTCCAAAGACAAAATTCAAGGGAGACCTTAGTGTAAAACCAAAGCAAGTCTCAAAAGGAGATCTTTGTGTAGAAGAATTCTTAACACAATTGTAAGCCTGTTGCACATAACACAAATGTTCATCCCAAAGCTTGGGTTGCTTGTTGTAATAGCTCCTGAGCAACTGGATCACTGTCTTATTGACCGTCTCTATTTGGCGATCTGTTTGTGAATGAAAGGTTGTGCTCTTCTTCATTCTGGTGTCCATTAATTCCCATAGACTTGACCAAAACTTCCCAACAAATCAGGAATCTCGATCAGATACAATGGAATTGGG
Source organism: Pinus taeda (assembly GCA_000404065.3). Classification (NCBI taxonomy): domain Eukaryota; kingdom Viridiplantae; phylum Streptophyta; class Pinopsida; order Pinales; family Pinaceae; genus Pinus; species Pinus taeda. The sequence goes on from APFE030743914.1 coordinate 135,892, forward strand.
TAACCCAAAATGAACCCATACATGCTGAAAGAACAACTTTGCTATTTGTTGAGCTGTAATCTACTTGTTACAAGGTATTAAAATACACATTTCACTGAACCTGTCCACAATAACATATAAATAATCATGACCTTTTCTAGATTTTGGCAATCCCCCAACAAAGTCCATGGAAACACTTTCCCAAGGATGAGAAGGAACTGGAAGTGGAGTGTACAAGCCTAGTTTTCTATTGATGGGCTTGCTTTTAGCACACATGGTACACCCTTTAATATATCTAGAAACTGTTTCATGCATTCTTGGCCAATAACAGAACCTTTACAGTTGTGCAACTATTTTACTTACACCAAAATGACCTGATATTAGAGAAGTATGTGCTTCTCGGATTATGTTAACTCTTTCAGTTTGAAGAATGCATAACTTTCCCAAATGATACAAGAGTTGGTCCTTAACATGATAATCCAATTCTTCTACTTGTTTTCCATGACTTAAAGTTGCATATACATCTTTAAAATCTACATCTTGAGCATATTTTTCAATGTCTCTTTCATGCAATACTAAGTTATTCTTAAGTATAGTAGAAGCATTTATGATTGGTCTTGATAGCATATTTGAAACTTTATTGTGTATGCCTTTCTTATGCCTGATTAGATGAAACTGTTGAGAAAACCCATCCACCTATAGTGTCTTGATTGCTGCAATTTAGTTTGTGAGTGTAAATATTGAAGTGGTTGATGATCAATATGTATAACTATTTCTTTGCCCATTAAGTAATGTTTCCACTTTTTCACACTCTGTACTAATGCATACAATTCTTTATCATATGTGGGATAATTAACTACTGTAGAATTAAATGTCTCGGAATGATAACATATGGGTTTACCGTGTTTCATTAACACTGCTCCCATGTCATAGTCATTGGCATATGTTTCAATCTCAAATGGTCTTTGAAGATCTGGCAATGCTAGTACTAGTGATGTACTAATTTTTTTCCTTCAAGGTGTCGAAGGCTTTCTGCTGTTTGCCTCCCCATTGAAACACCTTGTTCAATCCTATCAAAGCATGTAAGGGAGCTATAATCAAGGAAAAGTTATTAGTAAACTTTATCTAATATTGTGTTGCACTTAGGAAGCTCCTAACTTCTGTAGCAGATTTGGGTTTAGGCTAGTTCACAATGACCTCAACCTTAGAGGGATCTATCTTCAATTCACCACCCCCTACAATATGACCCAAATAATTTAAATTTTTTTTGCCAAATTCACATTTTGATAATTTCACATAGAGATTTTCTCTTTTCAAAACATCTAGAGTCTGCTTTACATGCTTCAAATGTTCTTCCCATGTGTTACTGAAAACAAGAATGGCATCTAAATATACAATTACAAAATCATTAATAAAAGGCCTGAGTACATCATTCATAACTCTCATGAAAGTCGCAGAAGCATAACTTAAGCCAAAAGGCATAACTAGCCATTCATACAGCCCTTGCTTTGTTTTGAAAACAGTCTTCCATGCATCTTATTTTGCTACTCTGAACTGATGGTAGCCACTAAGCAAGTCTAACTTGGAAAAGTAAAAAACTTCCTTCAGCTGATCTAATAGATCTTCAATGCGAGGAAGAGGATAACGATTCTTAATCGTTTTTTTATTCAGTGCTCTGTAATCAATGCACATCCTCCATGAACCATCTTCCTTTCTCACCAACACGATTGGAGATCTGCATGGTGATGTGCATGGTCTTATGAACCCTTTATTTAGCAGCTCTTGTACCTGCTTCTTGATCTCTGCATTCTCTAAAGTGGATAACCTATACATTCCGATGTTAGGCAATGGATCATCTTGTTGCAAATGAATATCATGTACAATTTCCCTTTTGGGTGATAGACCTTTAGGTTCTTGAAATAGGATAGCATATTCTGAAACATTTTTTTCTAAATCAACTTTCTGTTTAGCATCACAACCTTCAAATGCATTGGTTTTATCAGGGTTATTTTCCTTTACAACCATTAGTAAAAATTGCTTGCATGAATTTACAATTCTTTTCATTTTCCCTAAGTTTATGAGAGTGTAATTATTTTTGAGTTGATGAGCTCTTACAATATATTCTATTCCATCTTTTGTGAGTTGATACTTATTTTCAGCTCTATAGAAAATGGCTTTTATATCATACAAGTAAGGACTTCCTAAAAAAATACCACATATATCCAAGGGAACTATGTCTAAGTCAACCTCATCTATAAATGTTGACCCAAATGCAAACCTAAGTTTACATTGTCTAGTCACTTGTAGCTTTGCTTTATCACATACCCAACCTAATGGATATGGCTTCTTGTGAGGTGTGGTTAATAGTCCCAACTTCTTTAAAATTGCTTTAGAAATCAAGTTTACTTGTGAACCACTATCAAATAAAGTTTCAATCTTTTGATTCTTGGAAATAACTCTAATATGAAAAAGCTCATGACTTTACCTCTCATTTTCTTCATTATCAATAGATTTTGCAGAATTACTAGTAGATGCTTCAGAATTTTTACCTTTTATACCTATGGTTGTGACTGTTGTTTCATCACTCGAGTCTAACCCCAAATCTTTCTGAATAGCAACAATAGTCTTCTTCTTCTTGCCATCGAACTTCTTGGGTTTCAGCTCTGGATGCAAAGACTAGCAATGTTCATCATCATGCCCATCCTTCTTTTAGTGAGTAAATGAAGGTTTGTCTTTCTGTACAATGTTTTCCTTCCTCTCTTTCCATTTTTGCTTCTTCTTTTCCTTGTTCTTTCTTGCAGTGGGTTTTGATGATCCCCCAATCTCTAGGTTCACATTCTTGCCTCTAGCTTCTAGATGTGTAGCCTGAACATATACCTCATCTATGCTAGTAGGGTTAAACATGAGAAGGGTGTGCCTCAAATAGCTATGCAAACCACCTATATACTTCAACAAAGTTTCAGGTGAGTCTAGAGAAATGACTAGAATTAAAGCTCTTTTTCTAAATTCTTGGGTATAGCTTTGTCCACTTTGCCCCTTTAATTGGCAAAGAGTTTGCCAACTCATCATTGCTTGCTACATATAAGCTAGTGGACATAATTGTTTTTTAATGGCAGAAACAAATTCACTCTAGGTAGACAGAATTTTACCATGCTTCTTCAAATCAACTTGTGTCCTACCTTCCCACCACACTAGGGTAATTCCTCCAAGGCGAAGGCTATCCAACTGAATCTTACTCCTTTCTGAATCGATGTTTTTCACCCTGCAATACACATCAATCCATCTAATCCAGTTATCTAGCTTTTCTACATTTAATTCTCCATCATAGATTGGAAAATCAAATTTTACATATAATTTAATCAAAGATGTTTTCTTCTTTTTTATTTTCAGGGCTAGAAGGAGGAGTTAATGGAGGAGGCTTTTCTCCTTTCCCTTTTCTTTCTGGTTGGCCATCTAGAAAAGGTTCCTCTGCTCTTTTGTCTTGTTTGGAGGTTAAAAGACTTTCACCTCGACCTTTCTTAAATTATCGATACATTTCTTCCACCGTGGCTCTCATGGTCATGAAACTATCCATGAACTGAGAGTCTGATTCCAAGGGAATTTCTTCTGCCATTCTCCTCCTAGGATAGACTCTTTAAATTTCTGTGTTAGCCTCAACCAGTTCTCCTTCTCCTCATTTGAGCTTTGACCTAGTTAGCATTCAACAATCCAGCACAAGCTTGTCTAACCTTAGCAAACCTAAAGTTATGATACCACTTGATCTGAAAATGAGATCTTAGACAATTATTAAGGTATTACAGACTCATGTGCATGGATTTGCCTATGTTACTTTGTGCAATGGACTGATAATATTGTGAAGTAAATAGACAATGAAGCAATTAAATAACATAATAGACAACACACATAAACACAACAAGTTTAAGAAGGAGTTCACCCAACACTTCTGGGCTACATCTTCTGGTCCAGCCTTTAGTGGTGACCTCTCTATTATGTCTTTAGAAGCAGAGTTTTTACAAAAGTGAGCTCAATTTGAGTCTCACATAGTAGATACAAAACAACAAGGCTTTACTTGGATCCCCCAAGTATTTATGAGTACATAGACTCTCCTCACTGACTCTTTGTCTCTGTTTGCTCTTTGTCTTAGCACTTCTTGTCTCTGTTTCTATCAGTCTATGTCTTTAAAGTCAATCGACAATGTCTGTTCATTTCTCCTTCTCGGGATTTCTGGCTTCCGACCTCTGTCTGCTCAGATTCCCCTCTGAGCATTAGCAATCATTGCTAAACGCCTTCAAGGATGGTGGCTACCTGTTCTGTAACGGAATGGTCCATTGATGCCTTTGAAATCCCAAAAAGTACACTTTTTGTTTACATAGAGAAACACTGTAAAACACAGGAAAAATTTGCCAAAACACTGTTCATCAGACTTCAAATATTCATAAATCTGCACTATATTCCTATTGAGTCCACCTTTATATTGCTTATTGCATCTCCACCATTGATCTGAGAGATCTGGATCCAATGGGTGAGGTTCATGTAGGAGGGTCATTTGTACGGGGGTTAGCCACCCGAAAAGGGTGGTTTTCTCTCTCCAGGGCCTGGACACGTGGTAGCCAGTGTACAGACTCGGGCAGAGCCCGGCCAAAACCTCTTACTGCCTTCGGTCCTCCCAAAACCCTGCTTGTTTCATGGTTTCCTTTTATATTTAAAAATACATTAAAACATGAAAATATCGCTCATATTTGATTTGAAATAATATGTATTTGCATTAACAAACCCTTTTGGGTCCGGTTTCATCGCATCGACGCATTTTATTTTGTTTTTAGTTTATTTAACGAAAATGCGATTTACATTGAAAATTTCCATTTTATGGAACTCGAAATATATGGAATATTGTTTATAACTATATCAAGTCTGGCTATTGCATACATACATACATACATACATACATACATACATACATACATACATACATACATACATACATACATACATACATACATACAATACATACATACAATACATACATACATACATACATACATACATACATACATACATACATACATACATACATACATACCTTACTATACATACATATATATATATATATTATAATATATATATATTTATATATATTTATATATTATATTATATATATATATATATATATCGTCTCGCTCTTCTGTGTAGCTCCAATGCGATGTTGTGATGCGATTGATCGTAATCACATATCACACATACCCCCAGGCCATTTGTAAGTGATCCACTGTGGTTTGCTGACGTGATATTGCGATGCAACTTGGGCCATCGATTTCTGCGCTTGAGCGACAATCCTCATTGACCTCGCTGATCGTTGTCACATATTCCATGTAGTAACCTTCGATAGCCTCCGTCTGTCACCGCCAATTGCGATTTGCCGATCAGATCTGGACCGTTGATCAGCCATATCCGACGTCTCTTGTGCATCACTGTTCAAGCCATTGATAGCTCTGTTTTTGGTCATTTCTTTGTGTTTTTCCTCCTAATAGTGTAATCCGATATTTCTAAAACTTCTTCTTTTGTGATGGTTTTTTGGACTTTGAAGACTTAGAGGGTGTTTTGGATCCATTTTGGATCAAATATTGATTCAAGGAATAAATTGAGTTTCAATATCATAGTATTCCATCCTCCATGGTTATGTAGAAAATCTAAATTGAGAAATAAAATCATGTTCTTGGTATCACATGTTTTTATTGAAATTATGTATTACGGGTATAAAAGATCATGGCTTAATACACAGAGAACACTTCAAGGAATCCTTACAAGGTTTTTCAAGGAACATCTTTAGGTATGTCTTAGACTATACACCTTATAAAATTCTCTTAATATAAAAAGTACGTTCATTTTATTTTGAAATTTGTGTCACTAACATTGTTATGTCTAGCTATCATGAATCATAAATATTCTTATTTAGGTTGATTCATCATTTGATAAATCTACCCTCTTCAATCCTTGATTGTTTTTATAGAACCCTATAAATGTTCTTTGGAAAGCTCTAACTTAAGAGTATGCTAATGATAATGTGAAACCCTGGGCCGGTTAGAGTTATTGGGAAATTTTATTTGAAGTTTTTGATGTCTTGTTTGGGGTTTTGGTGTGTTCATGAAAACCCTATCTTGTTAGGATTGAATGATGTTGTCTGAAATCCAAAAACTTTGAAGTTTTGGTAAAGTAAGGTTTTTCTATGTTATGAATTGAAAACCTAAATATTTAGGGTTTGATTGGGCCTATAAGTAAAATCTTGTAATGTCTTTAAAGTGACTTCCTAGGAATGAATCCCTAGGTGTATATGTGTCCATTTAGTCGAAACCCTAGCCTGGACTAGGTCGATATATGACTAATATATTAATAATGTCTAACATATGATGTTCTAATGCATGATGGTGAATTCGTAGATATATGAGTTGACCTAATTGATGTTTGTTTCTTTAGGATGATAGTATTTGTGAATTCTAGGGTTTTGGAGTTAGAACTTAGTAAAAGTTCAAATCTCTGGTGTATGATGACAATATAATATAAGATTGTGGAAATCTAAGTTTTAGTTGTGATTGATATTTCATTGAGAAAATATAAGGTTTACAACAAACCCTAGTGGAAGCTAGTCATTTTGTTACTTTGAATTGAGCTATGATTGTTTTTTATTGTTAAAAAATCATGTATGAAATATAGGTTTTGTATGAAACCCTAGTGAGTAGTCTAACATGCTTATGAACTTGTTAGATACCTTGTATATCTATATTTGTTTCTAGGGTTTGCAATATGATGTAGTAGGGTATGCCATACCTTTGAAAGAAACTTTGAAACCCTAGATGTAATGATAACTATGAAATGCTCAAAGTCTTGATGAAGTAGTCTAGGGTTTATAACCAAAACCCTAACAAGAATTTGAAGAATATGTGTCTCTTGTTTGTAATTAAGTCTGGACATTTGATATATAAAATTAAATGCTTCCGTGATATTGTTATGGCTAACTCCATGCTTCTATAGTTTTGGTTGTACTTTCTATCTAAGTTGTGCATGCACATAATCTTCAAGATGGTGAAGATGGTCGTAAAGTAAGTTGATATGATAAGCATGATGTGAATGATAAGGATCATGATAACTCTGATGAGAAGGATGGAAGCCATGAAAGAATCTTCATTTTCATAGAAAAGAAGTAGAACTCTCTAAATTAAGAGGAAGCCTAGATGAAATCTCCCTAGGACAAGAGGGAGCTAGAAAGAAAGAAATATCCCTAGGTTAAGAGGGAGCTTGAATAAAAGAAATCTCCCTAACGTAAGAGAAGAAGAACAAATGAAAGGAATCTCCCTAGTTGAAAGGGAGGTCATATCATAGGCATGATGGACACCTTGATAGAAGAAATTAGAGAATGAATTGGAAGGATTCGTGAGATAAGAAAATCTGAATCGATTTGTGCAATGTGTTTCTGCATGAGAAGTAGGAAATGAAGCTACATGGTTGAAGAATATTCTATCAAGATTCATTGGAAAAGATCTAAGTCCATACGATGAAAAGTTGAGAAGAAACATCAAGTTGTTTGAAATACCTTGAAGATTTGTATATATTTATGTACATATAAAGGTTTGTTATTGATTGGGGTTGTGTTTGTACTGGTAAATCTCTCGGAAGTTGGATAACATGTATTTACATGATTATTGTCATCAATCAATTTGATTAGGAGATATTTGTTGTTACATAAGTATTTTTTACAGATTAGAATAATTAGAAATTTGAGGCTTTGTGTGATACATTTCCTGGGAGGACATCTAGATAACACTTTGTGTTGATGTCTAGGTCCCGAAGAAGGGAGGGTGGTATTGGTCATTGAGCTCTGAACTTATATATGCACCAAGATCACTAGGTTTATGGTTATTAAGTAAGCCTGATGGTACCTATACAGGATGAAAGATTTAGTCCATCTTAGTCCCTCTCGAATAGATTTCCCTTGTCAAGAATCTAGTTCGTGACATTGTGGTACCTAAATTGTTGAGAGACCTTGGATAGATTGCCCTACTCAAGAATCTATTCCATGGGATTGCGGTGCCTAAACTCTTCATAGATTATGTGTTTTGTGATCCTCCATGTACCTCTATATTTATATGTAAGTATGAATACCTCCCTCATTAAGAAGAAGTGTTAAAGAATGTAACTAGGTTCGGTCTTCATTGTACTTGAGTCAAAATGAAATTTATTTGTAAAGACAAAGAAAAAATAATTGTTATTATTAATTGAATTGACTTGTTAAAGCATGGGTTTCATCCTTGGGTCAATTTTCATAGTTCAAGCCTCCATTGTAGGCTTTAGGATTTATAATTCAAAGTCAAATACTATCTTGTTATGTTAAATTCCTCCAACATCAAACTCTCCTTGGTGTCAGCCTAAAAATAAATCATCATAAAGTCAGCTACACTCGTTGAACTAATGTCAAATCAATACAAAAGGAAACTACTATATATAGGAGTGGAACCTTCGGTCATAAACATATAAAATAATTCGTGAGATCACATAAGTAAGTGCGGATTACAAGGTCGGTGCAAAATCTCATAAGGAGGTTCATTTGTCATCGTGATGGATTTTAGTATACATTAAGGAGACATGTTCATATCATTTTTAGATAATGAGGATGTAACTCCACTCAAATCACAAAGAAGGTATTTTGATGGAATCAAGTGATAGGGTTTCAGTATACTACACTGAACTATTTGGATCAGTTTCAGAGTGATGGATTCATGTAATCTCAGAAACATGTCCAAATCAAGTTCAATGCAAAATCACAGTGAGACAATTTAGATAATCTCAAAGAATGGGTTCATAAAGTTTGGTGAATATATATCACTATGATTACAAGACAGTGTAGGAGTATTAAGGTAAAAACATTGATATGATTATGGGCTGATTACCCAGTTATCACAAAACTAATACAAGTGCAATGAACAAGGTCTACAACTCGTTGAAGAAAAGGAACTTGATATAGTTTCCTATGGAGATATATGACTGCAAGAAGTGTGATAAGGGATACTACAAGACCAAGGATGGGGCCATTACTGAAGATCAAAGTGTATTGAGGATGATATAGAACCATGAGCATGTTTTGGGTGCCACAGAACAGAAGTATGTCACCATTAAGAAATGATGAAAGCTTGACAGAGTTGACTTGATGGAGGGAGTCTCTAGGTTAGGTTGTGGGAGTCTTGGCGATGTCATCTTGTTCTTAGTCTACTGAAGGAAGAATTTTTTGATCAGGTTTTCCAATAGAGTGGGGTTTTGCCATGGCTACATGCCTACATATTTTGTCCTCTTTTATTTATTGTTTGACATTAGTCTTGATGATAAGAAAGAATAATAAGGAAGCATCATAAGATGATGTCATAATAAGATAAATCGATTATCTTGCCTCACTTTGAATTTCACAACAAGATATGGCCCCAATTTAGGTTCATCTTCAAAGTATCCATCCATGACTATCAGGATGCCCTAATTTTCAAAGATGTGGGTAACTCATTAGGATCCTATCTAGACCATGAACCTGTGTATTTGGAGATGGGGATTAAGATGTACATTTGTATTCTGGCTAATATGGACCTCAGAGAAGGGATTCTAGAAGACATGGATGTCGAGATTGGGGTGGAGCATATTTGGTTACTGGATTATGAAGGAATACCTTTTAGGTGTAGGTGGTGCCATAGGTATGGGAACTTGGCTAAAAACTATTAGCTTCCCTTTTCTATGAAGGACCACCTATCGAGAGGAAAATACTTGGTGAAAGGACATATTGGGTCAGAAAAGGGTTTTGGATTGGAGGCTTTAGGTGCCGAGGAAGATTTGGATAGTGTAGTTCCTTTCTGCAAAACATCCTCCAGGCCATTGGCAATAATTGTTGGGAGGTGGTGTTTTTGGTTGTCATTTTTCTGGAAGACCTACTAAGGGGTGGAGTTTCATTGCCTTGGTTTCCAATGGAAAGTTGGGGGGTTTAACAGTTGGATGGAATGCATGAAATATCCAGGCATCCAATTCTTAGGGTTTGGATTCTAGTTTGGCCATGTAAGAGAGAGAGGGAGAAGTGGTGGGATATATTTAAGAGCGAGAGAACATGAAATATGTAGCACACTATACATGAAGGGGACAAAAAGATCCTCTTTGCGCAAAACCTGAAAAAACATATGATGTAAATTTTTACATATGTTTAGGTTCCTAGTGGAAGCCTAAGGCCAAGGCTAGACTAGAGAAGATATTAGACTCAAAGATCAAAAATTTTCCTAAGTTGAAGTACTAAATAGGGAAAATATGAAGGAATGAAATTTATTTTTAAGTGTAGAAACCCTGACGAAGCTTATTGTCTTAAATATGTAAACTGTAAAATATTGGATATATTTTTGTAAATATATTCAAATTTCAAAATATTTTATATAGTTTCTATAAAATTTTGGCATTTTCAAGGTAAAATAATTTTATCCTATTAAATTTGGATGAAATATTTTTAGCAAAAATGGAAATTAGTGAATCCATTTTTTAGAAAAAACATAGAAAATTAGCCCTAGTGTGAAATTCAGCCCCTAAAATTTTCCTTGGTACAAAAATAAATTTTGATGCGACAATGATGTAAAAACATGAAATATAATATAAAATACAAAGTGAATGTGGAATATTGATTTTCCTAGAGAAAAGAGGGGGGGGGGGGGGGTTATGACACAACAAGAGAGGGTAACTGAAATGGACGAGAGATGAAAAAGTGAATAGTTGACTTCGCTAATTGTCAAACTCCCATGAGGCTTCTCCTTCTTCATTACTACTTATGGTATTAAAATATAAAACAAATTTGTTCTTCCATTCACAAATATGAAAATATATACATATTACGTATGTTTTCAATGTTATATTATTTTTTGAAACTATGTAATTACCATTATTGCATATATGAATGAACCAATTCTTAATTATAATTCAACGAAATGTAGCATATATTATTAGTGATACCCACACAACAATTCATGGTAAAGGAAGTTGTGATTTCGAGGGAGTATTCAAATCTTCATTATATATTTCCTTATGTGATCTGCAACATTCACATTACACTCAACAAGCTTCACAAAACTAACACTCAACAATAATTCCAAAGCCAACACTAACCAATAATCATAGTTTGTAGGGATCTGTAAACACAAGTAAACGTAGGTTTAGTTACAGTACCACCATGGCCTTTCAAGCTAGGTCTGAGCGACAAAATGTTGTCTACAACCTTGTTACAACATGCACAATGTGTATCAACTGAAGGAGGGCCTCGACTAGAGTGTATAGTGTGTAAAATGACTAGAAACGTTATAGTCAGGCAACAAAAGGATAATTTGTTAAGGTCGACGTGGATGAATTTCAATTTTCCATAACGCAAATGGTTTTACCAAGGAAAGGGATGGAAAAGGGACAAGTTAGACTAATGGAAAAGGAGTTACAAAGGAAAAAGGATGCTAAATTTGGGACTTGCAGACTTGTGCTTTGATACCATGTCAAACTAGGTATACGGTAACTCCATAATATTGAAATTTTCTATTAAGAAGAACATTAATATATACACATAGGAGAGAGACCCTTGGGATTCACATTCCAAGATATATTCAATTTATTATTTTGTATTTACATATTTACACCATATTTGCCCAGTCCCCGAGGATTAGGTGTCAAAAATATATTAAAAACTAAAATCAAAACATAACAACACATCATAGTATAAGTTCAACCCCTAATCTGTGTGCATATTTATTTCATTAAAACCATGACCCAAGGTAAAAGGGAGATATGCCATCTTAATCGTGTATAGAATGTGGGAAGGGTGCTATAATGACGTGTTATATCATATGATATATGTCCCAAAACTATATGAGATCAAAAGGAGCCATATAGTATGAGTAAGTTATCAAACCATATATGACTAACTAAATAAACTAAGGTGTTTTGGTTAAACATAAAAAAGTCAAATGGAGAATCACTTTTCTTCAAACAAGAGGAGATGTATAGCCTATAGCATGAAGAAAAATGAAAATTTGTTAGAAAGAGATGTTGAGGACCATAAAATATGCAGGGGAGTAGGAAAAGACAATAAGTGAGCCATGTATTCCCCAAGTAGAGAGTGATTATTGTCTATTATATTACAATTTTTCTTTTTTTTTGTACCAAAATTGAGGTACATGAAAATTGTGTGTAATACGTATGCAAAAGATGGTCTTGAAACTAGTAAGTTCATGAATCCATAGGGCTGTAAGGTCGTTGGTAGCATCATAATCATTGTAATCATCTTCATTATTATGATCAGCACCATCATCATTGTTATCACTATTTTCATCATTACTCATTATCATCATAATCACCATTCATGTCATCATCATCATCTTCATCATTGTCATCATTATGATTATCAACATTGTCATCAATTGTTCATAATTATCAACGTTGTAAGAAATATCTTCAACCCAAAAAATGTGATGAGTGCTAGAAAAGGGTTGTTTAGGACACGTGACATATTCATAAGAAATAAAAACTCTATTTTTGAGAGATGATGATGATCATCATCACCACCATTATCATCTTCATTATCATTGTCATCATCCCCATCATCATCATTAATGTAATTTTCTATCATCATTGTTGTCATCGTTGTCATGGACATCATCATCATTGGCATTGTCATCATCATTCATGCCATTATTGTTATTTATGATGACCTAGATGCCAATGATAATAATGATGATCATATGATGATGACTTGGATGATAATGATTATGATTACGACAATGAAAAAATTTAAAAATTGGGATCATCATAATATTAGGTAATTAGCTTGTCATCATCATAATCATTGTTGTCTTCATCATCATCATCATTGTCATTTCATTGTAACCACCATAATATTTATCATCATAATCACTATTCATGTCATCATCATCATGATTATTGGCATTGTCATTAGTTGTTCATAAATTTCAATGTCATAAGAAATATCATAAATGAAAAAAAATTGATGAGTGTTGGAAAATAGATGCAAAAGCAGACACAAAAATGGGTGCAACAATGGATTTAAAATTGGCTACAAAAGTAGATGCGATAGAAGTAGATGCAAAACAATATGCAAAAACCGACACAAAAGTGGATGCAAAAAAAGATGCAATAGTCAATACAAACTTGGACACAAAATACGATGCAAAAACAGATACAAAAGTGGAAGCAAACATGGGTGCAATAGTAGGTGCAAAACTTGTTGCAAATTGTGGTGAAACAAAAGTGGATGCAAAAAGGGACACAAACTTGGATGCAAAAAAGAGGCAAACTTGGATGCAAACATGGACACAAACATGGGTGCATCAATGGACACCAAAATTATATCCAAAAGTGGATGAAATAGAAGTAGGTGGATGAAATAGATGTAGGTGCAAAAGTAGATGTAAAATTAGATGTCAAAACCTGCCGTAAAAGTTGATGCAAAAGGGATGAAAAAACATACACAATTTTTGATGCAAACTTGGATACAAAAGAGTATGCAAATGTGGATGCAAAAGTAGAAAAAAATGTGGGTGCAATGGTAGGGACAAACCGTGGCACAAATTATGGCGCAACAAAAATGGATGAAAAAGTAGTAGCAATAGAGGACAAAGAAATGATGCAAACTTGGATGCAAAAGAAGACGCAAAAAAGGAATCAAAATTGGATACAAACATGGGTGCAACTGTGGACACAAAATTGGATGCAAAAATGGATGCAACGAAATTAGATGCAAAAGTAGATACAAAAGAAGATGCAAAACTTGATGCACAAACCTGACATAAAAGTGGATGCATAAAAACATGAAATATTTGATGCAAATTTGGGTAAAAAAGAGGATGGAAATGTGGATGCAAAGGTGGAAGAAAATGTTGGTACAACAGTAGATGCAAAACATGATGCAAATTGTGGCACAACAAAAGTTGCTGCAATTATAGAAGAAAAAAAGGAAGCAAATTTTGATGCAAAAGAAGACATCAAAAGGGATGAAAAAGTGGATGTAAACATGGGAGCAATAGTGGATGCAAAAGTGCTTGCAACAAAACTTGATGCAAAAGTAGATGTAAAATGAGACACAAAACTTGGCGCAAAATTGGATACAAAAATGGATGCAAAAACATATGCAAAAGTAAATAAAAACTTAGATGCAAATGAGGATGCAAACGTGGATGCAAAATGAGAAACAAATGTGGGTGCAAAGGTAGGTGCCAAACTAGGTGAAAATTGTGGCACAAAAAAGGTGGATGCAATACTTGACAAAATAATGGATGCAAAAGAGGATGAAAATGTGGAAGAAAAACAACATGCAAAAGTGGATGAAACAAAAGTATATGCTAAAGTAGATGTAAAACTAGGCACAAACATCAACGCATGACTTGTTTCATAAGGGGATGCAAAAAAAGATGCAAAAAATGATGCAAAATAGGATGCAAAAAATGATTCAAAAGTTGATGCAAGTGTAGGTGCAAAACTATGGATGCAATAGAGGATGAAAAAGTAGGTGAGACAAAATTAGGTGCCCAACTTGTCGCAAAGCCTGGCACAAAATTTGGTGCAAAGGATGGCACAAAACTTGGTGCAAAGCCCCATGCAAAACCTCATGCAAAATCTGGTGCAACACTTGATGTTAAGCTTGGTGCAAAAATAGGTGCAAATTTTGCACCATATTTGATAAATGGATGCAAATAACACCAAAAATGGGCTCTAGATGGAAAAAAGGAAGCAAAAAGGGATGCTAATCACATAGATTTGTTGTAGTGTATGAACAAACATGGTAAAGAGAATTGGAAGGAAGTAAAATGGATTATCAGGTTTTTGAGAGGTTCTACTACTCATTAATTATGTTTTAAAGGTTAAAGCACTATCCTATAGGGATCTGTTGACTCATATATAGTCTGTGATACAGAGAGAAGGAGGAGCACCACATGGTGTGTTTTTACTATAGGTGGAACAATAATAAGATGGATTTCAAAATTGCAAATGATTTTTTCACTTTCAACAACATAAGCATAGTATGTTCTGGCTAAAGAGGCCATTCATCTTATACATAGCTCAAAATTTCATTCTAATACGAAGCATATACAACTCAGGTACCATTTCATATGATCAATTTTGGAAGAGGGACAATTGAGGATGGAAAAGATACATATTACCAAAAATCCTGCATACATACTAACGAAGGAATTCATGAAGGAGAAACTAAGTTTCTGCTTAATTTTAGTTGGTATTCAAGCATGACGAAGAAGATGAGAACATATCCAAGTCCGGATTGAATCATAGTCTAATATTTTCAATAGCCATGGAGTTGTTATAATTAGTCTCCAAGTGGGATATTTTTGGTTGTGGAACTTAATTATCTTCTTACTTTAGAGGTCTTGTTTTTAGCCACATTTTGACCCTAGTTCTTGGCTGATGAGCCTCAGTATTGCAGTAAGGATGCTGCAACTCCTAGGGCTACCAATCTGGGGTTTCATACAAACTTGGAGGTGACAATTTTATATACACAACAGATGCAACATTCCACTCATGTCATTTCTCAATTGGGGCGCTAGACCACTAGGGTTATAGACCAGTCTTCAATTGAATAGAGGAGTCTGACTACTGACAGTAAATGTAAAGCTAGTTCTAATGCAAGAAATTAAATGCTTGCCTATTTAGGAAATGAAATTTACTGGATGGTAAATGCTATGATATGCCATAAATAATCTAGCTAGGAAATAACACAAATTACTTAGAAAAAATAACTATGCTAACCTTGCAATTTATACTCTAGCTATTATGATTGTTTGAAATGGAAAGTTTTTCTATCATTTTAGGACTAATACATACATGCACTAACTATCTCATTTTACATTTGCAGAAAAAGCATATTTTAATTCCTAAATGCATAAATATAAATGCTATGTTATTATGTCCGATCTTGCAGGAGAAAAAGGAAAGGGAAGGTTGATCTAACTGGAATTGATGGGCATGGAACCTAAGATGAGGGCCTATCCTGCTCTTATACTACCATATTTGGTCAAATCAGGGTCAAACAGGCTACTACAGGAGATCCTATAGCTACTACAGGAAACTGCTATAAGATGTCTTGATCTGCTAGAGGATGTCCTGGTTTGCTATAAGAAGTTAGCTAAAAGGATTAGGGGGGGAAAAAAAGTGATATGAGGTGCTGGAGAGATGTATGATAGTGATAGAAGGTGTAGGTGTTAGTGTCAGTCTTTCCAGCCTTCCTACAGTGATCAAATATGCTCTTACAAAGTGATTTTGAAGTGTCAAGGTCAAATTTTGTCATTTCAGTGAGTCTTCAAGCAAAATTTGGTCACTAGGCATTAGGTCTAGGGTTTGCCCAAATGTCAGTCCATGTCACTATTCAGCTGAGTCTATCATCATTCATAGGGTTTTCATTATCATGTCAGTGTCTAATGAGTCATTTTACATCTTGTTCATGCTTCAGTTGTACCTAGGCAAGCTCATTTGCCTCTCCTAGGGTTTTGAAGGCAATTTCTCTTGGGCGGCCAAATCATCAGCAAAACTCATATCCTGATGTTCATACACCTTCCCCTATCCTTAAAGTACCTTATCAAACACTTCCCATCCCTTAGATCCGCCAAATTCCTCATTTTTTCACAAACCCTAGTTTCTTGCTACAACCTGGCAATTTTCTAGGTTTGGCCTGTGATTTGCCCTTTTGGACCCCTTCCCCTCTCTCAATCTCTAAGATTCCACTTTCCCTTGCTTCCTAACATCCCTCCCCACTCCCAAAAATTTCCCCAAGAATTTAAAAGCCCCCTATCCCCTTCATTTCGCTTCATTTCGACAAAATTCCTTGTTTCACACATCGGGGCAAGT